>CP139501.1:300583218-300887336 GCA_021014915.2 Artemisia tridentata subsp. tridentata | reverse complement strand
GAGGGGCGGGAAAATGATGGAGTGAGGAAGATTTTGTAAGACAAAATCTTGAATTTGGTGGATTATTGTTAGATATTGTGTAGTTTAGGTGTTATCGGGCACCGAGTTAGCTAGAAATGAATTTTAACGGAACAAAATAAAATATGACGACGTTGTAAAAATTATGAAATCACATTTCTGATGAGAATCGGGTGTTAAATTAATCTTCGTGATGAAATATCGTGATCCGACGTAGTTATAAGCATTTACCGGAAAATATAGCAAACGGATTCAAAACACCGGGTAAATTAATAATATAATTTTTATATCATTATATTGAATATGAAAATATATTAGGATCATTGTCGGGAGTGTCGGGTATATTATTCGTAGTAAAGACTGAGTGGTAACGCGTATTTAGTAAATGAGCACACGTAAATTGAATTTATGCTAACCCGTGCATGACCTAATATGTAGACGATGCTACTAATGATATGTAGACTACTCTAGTCTATATGACGTGTCCTTAATGATGTTTCATAAATTCGCAGCTAAACCCTAACGGTTACTCGAATTTTTAATACCCGTAAACCTAGTTTACGTACTGATGAATAATGACCATGAATAGTGATTTCTCTCCGGGAATGAATAGTATTTCGTGAATAGTGAAATTTTTGAAAACAGCTCAAAGTTGCAAACTAACTTCAAAAATGATGAATAGTGAATGATGAATAGTAACCCGTGAATAGTAAATTTCCGAGATGAATAGTAAAATTTTGTAGCTTGGAAAAGGACCTGAAATTACAATTTTTCAGGAAGCGCCACTAACAAACGCTCTTTGAGACTTATTCTTTGTAGGCTTTGGACATTCTCCTATTAGGTGACTAGAATCCCCGCACCTAAAACACTTCCTATCTATTTTTCCTTTCCTATCATCACGGTCTTTCCGGAAGGATTTCTTTTCTTCACGAGGTTGTCTTACGAACTTTCCTCGTCTCCTAAAGAAGTTCTTGAAATCTCTTACGGCCATGGCATACTCTTCGTCTTTGCTACTCGAACTAGACCCTTCATCATCACTTGACTCTACCCTAGCTTTTAAGGCAATGGACTTCATCTTCTCCTTTTTGCCTTTAACTATTTCTGAGTCTTTTTCCATCACCATCTCGTGAACTTTCAGATTTTCGATGAGCTCGTAAAGTGTCATGCTTGAAAGATCCTTGGATTCTTCAATAGCCGTCACCTTTGCTCTCCACTTCGGATGAAGTGCTCTAAGAAATTTTCTGACAAAGTTCTTACTAGAAAAAGATTCGTCAAGTGCTTTAAGAGAAGTAATAATAGTATTAAACCTAGCAAAAGCACTATCAATTGTCTCATCTTCAGGGATAACAAATTGTTCATATTGTTGAACAAGAAGATCAATTTTGTTATCCTTTACTTGTGAGTTCCCTTGATGAGTGATAATTAAAGATTGCCAAATATCTTTTGCGGTTTTACACATAAAAACTCTTTCATATTCTTTCTTAGGTAAAGCATTATAAAGCATCATTTTAGCTTCATTATTTTTGGCAATCAACTTCTTTTGCTCATCACTGTGACGAGTAAGAGAAGTACCTTCATCCCGACCACCTGATATATTTAATATAGGTTTATTATCACCCTCTACAATAATATACCATAAATCTATATCCTTTGACTTCACATAAGTTTCAAAGCGGTTTTTCCAATATATAAAACTATTTGGTTCAAATAGTGGTGGTCTTTGCATAGATTGCCCTTCTTTAAAGTTTTCAAAATTCATTGATCGTTTCAAGTTTTAAAATACAATATATTTTGAAAATCTTGAGTAACGTAGCTCTGATACCAATTGTGGAAAACTAGAAGGGGGGTTGAATAGTTTTTACCGTTTTAAAATTAATTTGCTTTGAGACTTAACGTGATTTCAAGTTAATGCACACAAACAAATAATATAAGTAATGCAAGTAAGGAAAAGAACAATCAAACCACAACACGGATGTTTATAGTAGTTCGGCTACAAGGACTCTCTTCCTTGCCCTACTCCACTCCTCGAGCCTCTAACTCGTGAGTTTTTCTTCACTAAGAAACAAGCTCCCTTCTTGGCGGAGAAAACCTTTACACACGTCGCTTACACCTTTTTCTGGTACAAAGCTAAATACCGGGTTCTAGTTCAAGGTAGAAACAACCTGGCGTCGCCTATACAATTTCCGACACTAAGCTAGATGTCGAGTTCTTTTACAAGGGTTCAACCACTCCCGACACTTTATGTGTTTTGAGGACTAAAACACTAACCGATCACTACTGAATGTTTGGTATAACAATGATGTGTGAACTACTACTAAATCACACAGTAACTACACTAACAGGTTTTCAACAGTTTATTGAACCTTGATGTTTGATCTCTTTGCTAAAAAAGAAAGATCATTAAGAATGAAATGAATGAATGAATAGGTTAGTAATGTATGAAAGAATGAATATGTAATTTATGCTATGTGAGTGATGAGTGAACTTGAATGAGCAGCTTGCTATTTATAGGCAAACTGCTCAAATAGTCCACGGATATGGCGGACCCAAATCCTGGGGTCCGTCCATTGAACCATTTGGTTCCGCCAGTCTCTGACAGGCAATCTTCCAAATATCTTTCCATATCTAACCAAGATCTTGCACAATCTAATCTTTTGCTTCATGATCTTTCAAAGATATATTTCAAATCTTCCAAGATATCTAAAGATCTTTAAATGATGTATGCCATGATGTCAGGTATATATTTCTATTTTAAGAAATAAAAATAAAAATGTAAATGTATATATGCATGCAATGTGTGTTGGGAATTAAACTTAAGCAGTTAGTATGGTTGAAGTATACAAGAACAGTTAGGACTGCTGATGGAAGAGCAGTTAAGACTGCTTAAGAGATCAAGGTGAAACCGTGTGAAGATAAATATTGAAAAGATATGGTATATATCTTATTAGTATAGAATGATTAGGACTCTTTGCATTATATAAGGAGATCCTTAGATTAGGGTTTAGACATCGAATACATCTAATACCTAATATCCTTCACGTTCATATTGTAATCGTTTGATATATTGAAGTGATAGTTTGGTTGATATCGTTTTGTGTTCTTATTGTTTTACTTAATCAATCACCAAACACAAACTCATATTCTTCTAAGTACTTGGTAGTAAATTCCGCGTGCTATCAAGTATATACTCAAAGTATCTCCAACACAACGTGTGTGTTTAGATCCGGTCAAGTGGTATCAGAGACAGGTTTCTGATACTTTGAGTTTAGAAGAACCAGAAGTATTTACTCACTAGCAATCCTAGAAGATGGACATGGAGACACCTCAAACCTCAATCCTTGCTAAACTCCCCATGCTGAAACAGAATGAATACGATTTATGGCGGCTCAGAATAGAGCAATACTTCATGGTGCAAGACTATGCATTATGGGATATTATTATCAATGGTGATTCCTTCAAACCAGTTGTTGTTGAAGAAACACGTGCTGATGGTTCCAAGATCACAAAGCTTAACACTGAACCAGTTACAAACGAGGAGAGAATCAAAAAGAAGAATGATCAGAAGGCTAGGAATTTGTTACTAATGGCAATTCCTAATGATCAAGTGCTGAACTTTAGCCATTACGAGTCGGCTAAAACTCTTTTTGAAGCAGTGGTGGAAAGATTTGGTGGCAATGAAGCTACCAAGAAGGCACAGAAAACCCTACTCAAGCAAAGTTATGAGAACTTCACTGCATCAAGCAATGAAACTTTGGATCATATCTTTAATAGGCTTCAAAAGATCATCACACCTCAAGAAGATCTCAACATGAAGTTTCTAAATAGTTTACCAGCTGAATGGAACACTTATGTTGTGGTTTGGAGCAATAAACCAGAGCTGGAGAAAATGACAATGAATGAGCTTTACAATAATCTTAAGATTGTTGAGCAAAAGGTCAAGAAGAGTGGTAGCACTAGTTCCAGTTCAGGGAATATGGATTTTGTATCTTCTTCAAACAGTTCGAATCATGAAGATGAAGAAGCAGTTGGTACTGCTATACCAACAGTTAGCACTGCTAGTGTAAAAACTAGTACTGCTGGCTTGACTGAAGAGACCATATATGCCTTTGTGTCAGAACAGTCTGGTGGGTCAAAGATCTTTAATGAAGATCTTCTTCAAATTGCTGAAGATGATTTGGAAGCTATGGATTTAAAGTGGCATTTGGCTTTGATAAGCATCAGGGCTAAGAAGTATAACCAAAGGACTGGGAATAAGATAACTTTCAATGGAAGAGATGTTGCTGGGTGATGAAGCGAAAAGTGTACCGCTTTTAGGGGGTCATTTAAGCCCTAAATCGTATTTATTTGATCAAATATTGCCCTAAATCGTTCCTTTTGTCATTTTAGGTACTTTGGAGAAGAAATCTGGAAAAGGAAGCATTTTGGACGTTTTTGGAGCATAAAAGTGAAGAAAACGACAAAGTCTTAAAATTATGCTGGAAAGTACCTTTGACGGCGTCAGGAATTGGTCCAGACGGCGTCATGGCTTGGCAAAAGAGGTGGATGTGAAAATTACTCATGATAAGCCAGAGAATTTTGCATGAAAAATATGACGGCGTCACCCTTTAATGTGATCAAGGTCGTCACGGCTTAAATTAAAAAGGGACGACGTTAAGCACTAATCTGACGGCGTCAAGCCTTGATAAGCCAGAGCGGATTTTGGAGGTCTAAAGAGGGACGGCGTCAGGAAGGCCATCCGGGAACCCTAAAAGCGGCGAGGTGACGGCGTCAGGATCTATAACGTGACGCCGTCAGCCCTTAAACTCTATATATAGTTTTGCAATTTTTTGTCATTAGTGTGGAAATTATTGTGTGTAATTTTGGGAGGAAACCCTAAGACGATTTTAGCAGCTTTTTCAAGGCTTTTTGCCTTGAGATCTTCCATGTTACATTGAAGATAAGTTATCAATTAATCATTCAATATGACTATGTGTTGTTTGATTCTATCTTGTTCTTGTCTTTTGTTTAACATGCTAGGCTAGATTTATCTTGTGTTTGCTTAGATCTAATGAAACCTAGCTATTGATTGTTGGTTATTAGTGTGTTATTAATTGTATTGGATGATTGTTCATCTATGTTAGGCTTAAGAAAACTGGCTAACTTCCTATTCGGTAACTTGCTTGAACGTCTTAAGAAACATGAACCAATGCGTACTAAGGTTTTTATGGTTGTATTTAATGCATGAGCGAATTCTAGTGATCCCATGTTAGGAGCTTCTTAGCCGGCTCGACATAGGAGTGAAGTAGGAGCTTATAGAGTTGGGGAAGTACGTACGCCACCCCACGATTGGTATTAAGGAATACACCCGTCATCCACGCAATTAATACACACTAATCAACCGGTAAAAGATAGTTAGGGAGTAAGGAAATCTAAGTAAACACATTTCTCTCCATATAAGTTTCATCAACCTTTTCATTTTCTGTTATTTTATTTTATTTGCATTCGTAGTTATTTGGGTTAGTTGATTAGCAACTAATTCCGCCCACTCTTTCAAACCCGAGATTTTACTTGCTTTCATAAAAAATTATAAAAATACAAAAAAGAATCTTCCCTCACCCTTAGACCTATTAGAGTAGTTTTTCATACCTAACGAACACTATTCCCTGTGGAGAACGATCAATCCCCCGTACTTACCACTACACTATACTACATCGGTCAGGTACACTGCCTGGTGGGGTTGTAAGCCTCTTGAGATCCCTCGAGAGGTAAAACCTGTTGTAAGGTTGCAAAACCACGCATCAAGTTTTTGGCGCCGCTGCCGAGGAATAGTTATTGTTTAGGTTAAATTTTTATTTTATAGGTCTACTCACTAGATTCCTTTCTAGTGAGATTTTTATTTTATTTTTCTAGGTTTTCTTTAGTCTATCTTTTTTCTTCGTTTCTTTGTTCGTAACCATTACCATCCGACATCATGGAAGGTGGTAATATCCTCGATCCCAACAACCCACCACAACAACCACCACCTCCTAGAGCCCGTACTTTAGGAGAGTACTCCCGTCCTAGCCACCATGGCTATCGAAACACCATTGAGCTCACTCAAGGAGCCAATGTCACTCCCTTGCGATCCGACACCATCCGGTTGGTGCAAAGCGGATGCGCATTCTATGGACTTCGTTCTGAAGATCCTAATCAACATCTCAAGGACTTTCTCAAAATCGTTGATTCTATAGACCTTGATGTTGCCACTCGAGAGACGACCCGACTGCGTCTTTTTCAATTCTCTTTGCGGGACCAAGCTAGTCAATGGCTAGAGCGTCAACCCGCAGGATCCATCACCTCTTGGGATGATCTCACCACTCGTTTCCTTGCTCAGTTTTTCCCACCGGGAAGAACTACCAAGCTAAGGAATGATATCTTGATGTTCCAACAACGTCAAGGCGAAACCCTCTACGAGGCATGGACTCGATTCAAGGACTTACTCCAAATAGTCCCTCACCATGGCATAGAACTTTGGCTCCAAGTCCAAATCTTCTATGACCATATCAATCTCTCCACAAGGCAAATCATTGACCAATCGGCCGGTGGTAAGCTACGTGATCTAAGTGCGGAACAATCATGGGCTCTCCTAGAGGATCTTGCTCTTTATGACAACGAAAGTTGGAGTGATCCCCGTGATTTAAATAAAACGGTCAAGGCAATATCTTTGCCTTCGAACAATTCAAGCACTTCCGACCGTAGGATCATAGAACTTGAAGACCAAGTCAAGTTTCTCATGAAATCCTACGAGGCTCCTAAACCTTCAAGCCAAGTGAACAAAATCACTTCTTCATGTGAATTATGTAGTGGTCCCCACGACACTCGTGATTGCATGGAACTCCCCGAACAAGCTTTTGCGGACTACGCATCCTCGCGTACCGACGGAGCGGGAGACAAGTGGTACACTTTCAAACCCGAGCCAAACCCCTACGGTGATACATACAACCCCTCATGGAAAAATCACCCGAACCTTAGGTGGAAACAAAACCAAAACGCACAACAAACCAATTCTTCCAACCCACCTAATCGTTTCCAATCAAGCGGTTCCAACTCGAACCGTATTTTCAACAACAATCCTCCCGGCAATGGTAGTACCAATAACTTTGAAGGATTGATGTCCCAATTCATGGCATCTCAAGAAGCTCGTTTAGCCAAGTTTGAAGCCGATTTCAAACAAAAACAAAGCGAGATGACCAATAAGATTGACACTTTGTTGAAAGCCCTCAATGACCGAGAAATGGGAGCACTCCCTAGCAACACGGTCAAGAACCCGAAACTAAACATCAACGCCGTTTCATCGGTTTTGTCCCCTAGTTCTTGCCCACAATATTATTCGGTCAATTCCATGAGCACGTGTTTCAAACAAACCCAGTTCGTTCAGAATGACCAAGAAGTTATGACATCCAAATTGGTCAACAACATAGTTGAGACACCTCCCACTCAAAACCTTGACAATGAATTCAAGGAGCTCTACTTTGAAAGTCCGGTTCTTGATGTGTTGGACGAGAAGAAGCTCAAGTTAGGCGAAAAAGGGACCACCTTTGTTCAAAACAAGCTACCTAAGAAGTTAGATGATCCGGGCCTATTTGTTCTACCTTGCAAGATCGGTAATTCGGAGGCTTATGACACATTAGCCGATCTTGGATCAAGCCTTAACCTACTTCCGTTACCTCTCTACACCTCTCTAAAACTTGGAAAACTTGAAGAAACCGAGGTGATAATAGGTTTAGCGGATGGGAGTGTTGCTTACCCGGTTGGAGTAGTCAAGGACGTGTTAGTACACATAGGAAAACTAACCATTTTAGCCGATTTCCACGTCCTTGATATGGTTAGCGACCCTACATGCCCCTTGTTGATAGGTAGAGGATTTTTGGCGACCGCTAGTGCTATGATTGATTGTAAGGAATCTAAGATAGCAGTAGGAGAAGGAGATACTTGGTCAGTCTATGATGTGAAGAAACATGCCTATGATACTAGTGATGAACCAACACCCCATTGGTTAGAAGTAAATAGGAGACCATCTAGATATGGACCTTGGATCGATAGAGACTTCATAGGACCCCAACGCCCATTTTACCTAAAAGAGGACTTTGTTAACCGAACACATACGGTAGAGCAACTCTTGGCTAGGGACACCGAATTGGATCCATTTGAAGACCCTCTAGTTTTTAGGAAGATGATTGATTTCCTAGGAGTTTTGCCAATTAACCTAGGAATGAATAAGTGGACTTGTGAGGAAGATGATCATAAGTGGGATTGGGACAAACCACCCAAAGATGGAGATGGGTCATGGCATATTAAGATGACATTGTATGACCCGGATGGAGAGAAGTTTGAAAGGATATATTGTACTAAGCGGACCAATAGGAAACTTCAATCCAAGCTTAACCCTAAAGACGTCCTCGATGACAAGCTCACTTACATAGGGTAGAAGGACTTTGAGTCTAGCTACAAGACTCGTTAATAAAGAAAAGCGCTTCTTGGGAGGCAACCCAAGTTTTATTTGCTTTGTGTGTTTATTTGTTCGTTTGATTTTATTTGTTTCCGTATGTATGTTTAAGTTTTATTATTATTGATTCATGTTCAAAACTAAATTGTGAAAATGCTTTATTTTGTTTTTAACTTCGTCTTAACTACACATAAAGGTATTTTGCAAAAGATAAGTGTAAGGGAAGTCTAAATCGGTTTATTAGAACACAAATGAACATGAATCGTAATAATAATAAATTAACACACATATTCGTATTTGTTTGAGTCAAATGCTTGTATCGAGTCATAATGATGTTTTGCAGGATTTCCAGGAAGTAAGGTATAGTTTTTTCCAAAATTTTTCCGGAAACTTAACATAAGAATTCTGTCAGATCATTTCTGACGGCGTCAGGATTTACAACCTGACGGCGTCAGGTTTAATTTTCTGGAAATTTTTGAAAGTTTTGTTTTCATAAAAAGTTTCTAATAAATCTATAACTTATAATCTCCAGGAATCTGCAAAACTATCATTCCACAAGCATTATATCCTTATATAGAGTTTATCCCGCCGATGTTATGCAGGTTTTCGTGTTTGTTTTCTCAGGCTTAACAGGTTATTTTGGACAAGGAAATGTTTGTTGGATCAAGCTTTTGGTGATGCATTAGTCATGGAGCTTCAACATTACTTTGGAAGAAGATCTAACCGTGTTACCACATTATCCACCGAGCGAATCAGGGGAGTATTTGATTTCATTCTTTTACCTTATTTACTTTTACATCTTGTTATTTGAACATTGGGGACAATGTTCATCTTAAGTGTAAGGGGGGGGGGGTAAAAGTACGATTAGAGAATGCTATTACGCTTGATTTTTGTTTGTTTAATAGTAGATGTGTAATAAAACTGAGATAAATACCTGTTAGGGTAATTTTAGTGCCAAATTTAAAATTTTTTACAACATTTAGGAGTGAAACTTTGATCTTAATGAGCGTCTCATGGATAGGAGTTATATGACTAGCACAAAAACCGTACCACTAAAAAATTTTCCACCCCCAAATATGTGAGGTTCGCCCCTAGAATTGGTAGGAAAAGCATTTATGCTATGATGTGTGTACCGGTAGCACTTAGATTCTAGAACTTGCGTTAGGACCATTCCGAGGCTACAAGTGAGACTACATTCGTGTAGTTAGATTTACTACATGATAAGAGGCATTAGGATTAACCCATTGTTTTACACCTGTGATTTTGTTATAATTATGTTAGCTACATTGGTCAAGTAATTCTCCCACACCCTTTGCGTTGTACTCATTTTGAGTACACGATACCCCTAGTACACCCCTCAGAGCCTATCTTTTCGTTTCGACCTTTAAGCATTTTACTTAAAGGAAGAATTTGTTACACCCCACTAAAATGTTCACCCAAATCGCCTTAGCCTACCTTGTATGCACTCATCTTTAGTGCATTATTGTGACAACATTTGTTTAAACCCAAGTTAATTATCTAGTTGATTACATGGTTGCTAAGTCGAGTCATATCCTTGTACATATTGTTTTGGGACGATTGGGACTCATGGGTAAAGTACTAGTGTAATGGAGTAATGGGGAAGAACAACATTATTACCCCCATATGTGCTAAATATTTTAAAAGTACTCCAAGTGTTTCAATTATCTTAATTCGAGTCATTAGAATAGTTATTTGTAAAGTTATGTAAAAGTTCAAGTGTAAGGGGAATGCAACGCCCCTATGATGTATTATTTTGGATGGTAGGGCAAGAGTGTATGAAAAAAAAAAAAAAAAAAAAAAATAGAAAAATACAAAAAAATGAGAAAAAGAAAAATAGAAAAAACATACGGACTACCATCCCGTTTTATTTTATGTTTATGTTTTTTTTATTTTGTTTTTAGCTTAAGATTGAGTCGAGTCTTGGCTTGGCAACATTGTATAGTACATGTAATTAATCAAGATCTTTAACTCGCCACCAGTAAAATATCCCTTATCCAACAAAACCGTGTTTATCATATCCCTACACCTAACGTTATAACCCATTTAAAAGCCCTCTTTGATAGTTTATCTTAGGTGCTTACGCCTAGTGGAGGAGGTTTTCGATCCTTTCCCAAGCCTATGGTAATCTATTTGCTATGACAGGTAGTGAGAGATATTATCCGTTTTCATTTATGAGATTTATTTTGATGACACTTGAGAGATGTGAGTATCTAAACACTACTTGTGAGGTGCTAGTATGTAATCTCCGTGCTTATTATGATTAAAGTGGAACGACTATTTGTTGTAATTACTTTTATATTAGCATTAAATGACCCCTAACTTGTATTTTGATTAGAATAAAAGCGCATTTGCTTGAGGACAAGCAAATCTCAAGTGTAAGGGTATTTGATGAAGCGAAAAGTGTACCGCTTTTAGGGGGTCATTTAAGCCCTAAATCGTATTTATTTGATCAAATATTGCCCTAAATCGTTCCTTTTGTCATTTTAGGTACTTTTGAGAAGAAATCTGGAAAAGGAAGCATTTTGGACGTTTTTGGAGCATAAAAGTGAAGAAAACGGCAAAGTCTCAAAATTATGCTGGAAAGTACCTTTGACGGCGTCAGGAATTGGTCCAGACGGCGTCATGGCTTGGCAAAAGTGGTGGATATGAAAATTACTCATGATAAGCCAGAGAATTTTGCATGAAAAATCTGACGGCGTCACCCTTTAATGTGATCAAGGTCGTCACGGCTTAAGCTAAAGAGGGACGGCGTCAAGCACTAATCTGACGGCGTCAAGCCTTGATAAGCCAGAGCGGATTTTGGAGGTCTAAAGAGGGACGGCGTCAGGAAGGCCATCCGGGAACCCTAAAAGCGGCGAGGTGACGGCGTCAGGATCTATAACGTGACGCCGTCAGCCCTTAAACTCTATATATAGTTTTGCAATTTTTTGTCATTAGTGTGGAAATTATTGTGTGTAATTTTGGGAGGAAACCCTAAGACGATTTTAGCAGCTTTTTCAAGGCTTTTTGCCTTGAGATCTTCCATGTTACATTGAAGATAAGTTATCAATTAATCATTCAATATGTCTATGTGTTGTTTGATTCTATCTTGTTCTTGTCTTTTGTTTAACATGCTAGGCTAGATTTATCTTGTGTTTGCTTAGATCTAATGAAACCTAGCTATTGATTGTTGGTTATTAGTGTGTTATTAATTGTATTGGATGATTGTTCATCTATGTTAGGCTTAAGAAAACTGGCTAACTTCCTATTCGGTAACTTGCTTGAACGTCTTAAGAAACATGAACCAATGCTTACTAAGGTTTTTATGGTTGTATTTAATGCATGAGCGAATTCTAGTGATCCCATGTTAGGAGCTTCTTAGCCGGCTCGACATAGGAGTGAAGTAGGAGCTTATAGAGTTGGGGAAGTACGTACGCCACCCCACGATTGGTATTAAGGAATACACCCATCATCCACGCAATTAATACACACTAATCAACCGGTAAAAGATAGTTAGGGAGTAAGGAAATCTAAGTAAACACATTTCTCTCCATATAAGTTTCATCAACCTTTTCATTTTCTGTTATTTTATTTTATTTTCATTCGTAGTTATTTGGGTTAGTTGATTAGCAACTAATTCCGCCCACTCTTTCAAACCCGAGATTTTACTTGCTTTCATAAAAAATTATAAAAATACAAAAAAGAATCTTCCCTCACCCTTAGACCTATTAGAGTAGTTTTTCATACCTAACGAACACTATTCCCTGTGGAGAACGATCAATCCCCCGTACTTACCACTACACTATACTAGATCGGTCAGGTACACTGCCTGGTGGGGTTGTAAGCCTCTTGAGATCCCTCGAGAGGTAAAACCTGTTGTAAGGTTGCAAAACCACGCATCACTGGGTATGATAAGTCTAAGGTGGAATGCTTTAATTGTCACAAGATGGGGCATTTTGCCAGGGAATGTGGAGGTCCAAGACAACAAAGCAACCAGGGTCAAGGGTTTAAGAATCAGCAAGGGTCAAGGAGAACAATTAATGTTGAAGAGACTTCTTACAAGGCTATGGTAGCTGTAGATGGAGCTGGATTTGATTGGAGCTTCATGGAGGAAGAAGATGAACCAGCTAACTTGGGTTTGATGGCTTTCTCAGACTCTGAGGTACATATACTTGAAAAATGTTCAAACTCTTGTCTTGCTTTAAAAGATTTTGAAAATATTAAGAAACAGTATGATGATCTTATAGTTGAATTTAATCAAATAAGTTTTAGTCTGTCAAATCATAAAAGAGGATTAGCTATTTTGGAAGAACAAATTGTGTTTTATAAACAGAATGAGTCAAACTTTTCTGATGAGATAGGTATTTTAAAGAGGGAATTGCAAATAAAAGATAATAAAATGAGTGGACTTGTATATGAACTAGAGAAGCTTAAAAAGGAGAAAGAAAACATCCAGTTAAGTGTAGACACTCTTGAATATACTTCAGATGGAGTTAAGAAGATTGTAGAGAGTCAAATACTTAACAAAGCTAAATCTGGTTTAGGTTATAAGTCAGTTGCACCCCCTTTAGAGGAATGTGTGCTCCACCAGGAATTAATTTAGCTCATACAGGTTTAGAAGAGTTTAAGGATATGGAATTTCCTGTATATGGTGTTAAGGTTAGTAAGAATCCTGTTAAATTTGTTAAGGCAGAAGATTCTTTTGTGAGTGCTAGTGATAAATCTCTTTCTGAGGAAAAGATGTCCTTTGATAAGAACTCAGATGCACCAACTATTGAGGAATGGACATCTGATGATGAGAATGTAGAGGTTAAGGAAAAACCTAATGTTGTTAAGGTAGAAGTTAAACATGCTCCTAAAGTGGTTAAGACTGAAAACATAAAACCAGTTAGGAAAAATGTTAGATATGCTGAGATGTATAGGACTAAGAACAGATCATCAAGTTCTGAGAGTAGTCATAGAAACCGGAATCACTCAAAATCTATGAAATTGGATGATAAGTTTGCTATGATTAGAAAAGTATGTTTTGTTTGTGGAAGTTTTGATCATATGGCTGCTTATTGTGATTCTAACCCATGGAAAAAGAGGGTTACTGGGAATGCAAGGGTAAACAGGAATAACAATGCTAGGGTAACTCAAAATGGTCCAACTAGATTGACAAACCCTAATGCAAATCATAAGATGTCACCCAAAGCTGTTATGTTAAAGACTGGCATCAAAACAGTTTCAACTGCTAGTCAAAATAAGTGGTTTAATAACAAGCAAACTGTTTTAAGTGCAAAGCAATTTTCAAATCATGCACAAACAGTTAAAAGGCATTTTTATCAAAAAACAGCAATGACTAATCAGAAGTGGGTGCCTAAGATTAAACAAGCAGTTCCAACTGATAGGTCAGCAGTTCCAACTGCTAGAACAGCAAATCCAACTACTAGACACTTAAATGTTAAGGAAAAAAGGGGCAATGCTGTCAAGGCCTCAGTACATTGGGTTAAAATTTCTTCCCAACCCAATGGTGCATCAAAGACCTCAAACAAGTTTTCTTATCTTGATGCACAAGGCAGATCCAAACCAGTGATGGTTTGGATCCCCAAAAGAAACTAACACCTTTATTTTGTGTGCAGGAACATCCCTCAAATGGCAAAGAAGATAGAGGATATTCAGACAGTGGATGTTCAAGGCATATGATAGGCAACATGTCATATCTTTCAGACTTTATTGCTTTGGATGGAGGACCAGTTGTCTTTGGTGGTGGTGTTGGAGGAAGAATTACTGGTAAAGGGGTAATTAAAACTAGTAACCTTGATTTTGAAAATGTGTATTATGTACCAGAACTTAAGTACAATCTTTTCAGTGTATCACAAATTTGTGATAAACAGAACAAAGTTTTATTTACTAATACTGATTGTCTTATACTTTCTCCTGATTTCAAGCTACCTGATGAAAGTCAAGTATTGCTTAAAATCCCTAGAAAGGATAATACATACAGTGTTGAGATGAATAAACTAGTTCCTAAGGTTGGACTTACTTGTCTTGTTGCAAAAGCCACATTGGAAGAATCAATGTTGTGGCACGGGAGGCTTGGTCATGTTAATTTTAAAACCATTAACAATATTGCTAAACATGGATTGGTAAGAGGTTTACCAAACAAAATTTTTCTCAATGACCAAACTTGTGTATCTTGCCTTAAGGGTAAGCAACACAGAGCCTCATGTAAGCCAAAGACCCATAACTCTATTTCTCAAGCTTTATATATGTTGCATATGGACTTGTTTGGTCCTACCTCTGTGAATAGCTTGAACTTTAATAGATACTGCCTTGTTGTCACTGATGATTATAGTAGGTTTTCTTGGGTATTCTTTATGAAAACTAAGGATGAGACAAGTGAAATACTTAAGACCTTCATTGTTGAAGTAGAAAACCTAGTTGATAAGAAGGTTAAAATAATCAGATGTGACAATGGGACTGAATTTAAGAATAGAGTGATGGATGACTTTTGCAGAGAAAAAGGTATTAAGAGGGAGTTTAGTGTAGCTAGAACCCCACAGCAAAATGGTGTAGCTGAGAGAAAGAATAGGACTCTTATAGAGGCTGCTAGGACAATGTTAGCTGACTCTAAGCTACCAGTTTCATTTTGGGCTGAAGCAGTTAGCACTGCTTGTTATGTATTGAATAGGGTTTTAGTTGTACATCCTCACAATAAGACTGCTTATGAGCTTCTTAAAGGTAGAACCCCTGCTTTAAGCTTCATGAGACCTTTTGGTTGTCATGTTACTATCCTTAATACCAAAGACCAACTAGGAAAGTTTGATGGGAAATCTGAGGAAGGCTTCTTTGTTGGTTATTCTCTGCACAGTAAGGCTTTTAGGGTGTACAATACAAGCACCAAGCATGTAGAAGAAAATCTGCACATATAATTTTTGGAGAATAAACCAAATGTTGCAGGTGTAGGTCCAGATTGGATCTTTGATATTGACAGTCTTTCAGATTCCATGAATTATGTGCCTGTTACAGGTACAAATACTAACAATGATGCAGATTCAGAGGAGGAAGATAATGATTGCATTTTCATACCTGTCACGGAAGAAAGTTCTGTGAATGAGTCTTCTACAAAGAAAGATGATATTCCTTCATCAAGTGGTGTAGACAAAGAGAAAGATGCTGCTGAAACAAGTGGTCAGAATGATAAAGAAGCTCAAATTCCAACGAGCAGTTCCAATGGAGTTAGTACTGCTCAACCTCAAGTTCCAACTGCTGAGCAAAATATTGATACTGCTGGACCAAGTCAACCTCATCTTGATTCACCAGTTGATACCGCTTCTCAAGCTGATGAGTTTGATTTCTTTGGAGATGTTCTGCAAAACATGCCTACCAGCTATGCAGCTCCTTCTACTCCCCATACTATTGTACATAGGAATCATCCACTTACCAATATCATAGGAGATGTACAATCTGGAGTCAAGACCAGAAGGCAAATTCAAGACCCAGATCATCATGGATTTCTCAGTGTGGTTTATGAAGAGAAACATCATGAAGATGAGAATGAGTGTATGTTTGTATGTTTTCTATCTCAGGTTGAACCCAAGAATGTGTTAAAGGCTTTAGAGTCATCAAGTTGGGTTGAAGCTATGCAAGAAGAGCTACTTCAATTCAAGATTCAAAATGTTTGGGTTCTGGTTGATCTACCAAAGGGAATGAGAGTGATTGGTACAAAGTGGGTATTTAGGAACAAGAAGGATGAGAGGGGCATTGTGATAAAGAACAAAGCAAGATTGGTTGCTCAAGGCTATACTCAGGAGGAGGGTATAGATTATGAGGAAGTTTTTGCTCCAGTTGCCAGGATTGAAGCAATAAGATTATTTCTTGCTTATGCTTTATTTATGGGGTTTATGGTCTATCAAATGGATGTGAAAAGTGCATTTCTATATGGCACTATTGATGAAGAGGTTTATGTTTCACAACCTCCAGGTTTTATAGACCAAGAGCATCCTGACAAGGTTTATAAGGTGGTGAAAGCTCTATATGGATTGCATCAGGCTCCAAGAGCTTGGTATGAAACTCTTGCTAAATATCTTCTAAAGAATGGGTTTCATAGAGGGAAAATTGATCAAACTCTTTTTATTAAAAAGGACAAGGGTGATATTCTACTAGTACAAATCTATGTAGATGACATCATTTTTGGTTCTACAAAGAAACAGATGTGTAAGGAGTTTGAAAAGCTGATGAAAGACCAATTTCAGATGAGTTCTATGGGAGAGCTTACCTTCTTTCTAGGTCTTCAAGTACAGCAAAAGTCAGATGGTATATTTATCTCACAGGATAAATATGTTGGTGAAATTTTAAGGAAATTTCAATTCACAGATGCCAAGGTTGCTAGCACACCAATTGACAAGGAGACACATTTGTTATTAAAGGATCACAGTGGTGAAGATGTGGATGTGCACATGTATAGATCTATGATTGGGTCTCTGATGTATCTTACCTCATCTAGGCCTGATATTATGTTTGCTGTTTGTGCCTGTGCAAGATTCCATATGACTCCTAAGGTGTCGCATCTCACAGTAGTAAAAAGGATCTTTAGATACCTTAAAGGACAACCTAACTTGGGGCTATGGTATCCTAAAGAGTCTGCATTTGATCTTGTTGCATTCTCTGATTCTGATTATGCTGGTGCTAGCATGGATAGAATGTCTACAACAGGTGGATGTCAATTCTTAGGTCGAAGATTAATCTCTTGGCAGTGTAAGAAGCAGACTATGGTGGCCATATCTACTACTGAAGCAGAATATGTGGCAGCTGCAAGTTCTTGTGCTCAAGTTCTATGGATTCAAAGCCAGATGCTTGATTATGGGTACAATTTCTTAAATACAATTATACATATAGACAATAACAGTACAATGTGTATCATTAAGAATCCAGTTCAACATTCAAAAACTAAACATATTGAAATTAGACATCATTTTATAAGAGACTGTGCTGAAAAGAAGTTAATACAAGTTGTTAAAATACACACTGATGACAACTTTGCTGATCTCTTAACAAAAGGTTTTGATGTAAGTCAATTTCAGTACTTGGTAACAGGTATTGGAATGCTTAATCCTTCAAAAGATTAATGTCTAAATGTTTTTTATTTTTGTACTGTTAGTTGTGCTATTTGTATAGTTGAGACTGCTTGATAAATTTTTAGTACTGCTTGTGATTTTGTTAGTCAATTGTGATAACTGTTAAAAGAGAATATTGTGTATTGTGTTTTCTTTGGTTTTGGACTAACATTTCAGGTTAATAAAAACTTTTTGCTTTGGATTGTGCTTTGAAAAGTATGGTGGTTTGGATTGTCAAGTGTGAATGCTTGTCACACAACAAATGGTAATTGATTCACCATGTCTAATCAACATAAGAATCAACTAGTCCAGATCAAACGGTTTCTGGTAAAGACTACTCAAATCCGTTTATGGTTGACAGTTTACCAAAAACTGGTTGGTTATCAACTCACCAAATCTAAGTGTGAAGAGTTGGCTAGTCCATAGCAAACGGCTATTGGTAAAGACAAGTCAAATCCGTTCATAGCTGATAGTTTGCTAAAAACTATAAGTGGACAAAACTGTTTTCGAAACCACAATTAAAATTAAAATTTTTTGATTTTATCTCTGAAAACTTTTTGCTAACAGTTAGTACTGCTGGAGTTAACAGTCTGAACTGCTGGCTTCACCAGTTTGTACTGATTGTTCAAAACTTAGTTCCTACTGAGTTTATGCTCTGTGATACACCTCTCTCAGAAGGTAATGCATCTGGAAGTGTTGAGAGCAGTTTGAAACTACACAACTGAATTGATGGTAACTTGTACAAATGGTCTTATTTGATGTTGAGCTTGGATGTTATATGTTCTAGTTCATCTAATGGTGAGGATTCTTCCAAACAGGGGAGGATTAAAGTTGTTCTAGTTGCTGTTAAAGATGATTGATGATTATGAAATTCAGGGGACGAATTAAGAAGTCAGAGATGAATTATAAAGAAGTGAAGTGCTCACTGTCTATTCATTAAAGATGATTCATTACATAAGAGCTTCACAGGTGAAAAACTAAAACCAACAAAAACTAACAACTACCAACAAAACAACCTACACAACACAAACACAACACAACTACTCAAGCTTTCCTTTTCCTTTTCCAATGATATCCGGCATGGTTTTGCTGTGGGCTCCTCTGCTACCCATAACGTCAGACACCTTCTTGCAAGGAAGTGCCAGTATTACTGTTCTTGGAGATGGAACTTGCTTCTTCTATTTCTTCTTCTTTGGAACAGGGATCTTCACTGATAATGCTGCTTTTTCAAATTCTTTTGTTAGTAAGTCTGATAGTTTTTGAAGTTCATCATCGTCAGACGAGTCAGACGAAGAGGAGGATGAATCATCCACATAAGGAGGAAGTTCATCGGAGGAAGGTTCTTCAGATGAGGATATTTTAGTCTTTTTCTTTGAAAGATTAACTCTTGAAGTTGAAGAATAGTTTGGTGGAAAATAGTTTTTCCAACCTGAATCTTCAGAATCTGAAGAAGAGTCAGATGAAATTTCTATGATGTTTGGTGGAGAAGAATTCATTGTGAATGAAGAGTTAAAGATTTGTGTTGAAGAAGATTTTGTGTGGATATGTGAGTTTTTATAGAGTTAATGAAGGTTTAATGACATTCAATGCGTGGTTGATATGAAGAATTAACTCTTGGGTTGGTATAAGGAATTAATTCCTTGACGGAATTAAATCAATTTTTGGTAATTTTTGAAGAGTTGACCAAAAAGAGTATGATATGTGATGATAATTCCCAAAGTGTTTCGTGATTTAAGTCAAGTGTTTGAAAGAATCCACCCCATCAATGAAATCAGAAGTTTAATTCAAGAAACTTATTGATTTGCATCTAAATCATAAGTTTAGGGGAGGATTGTTGGGAATTAAACTTAAGCAGTTAGTACGGTTGAAGTATACAAGAACAGTTAGGACTGCTGATGGAAGAGCAGTTAGGACTGCTGAAGGAAGAACAGTTAAGACTGCTTAAGAGATCAAGGTGAAACCGTGTGAAGATAAATATAGAAAAGATATGGTATATATCTTATTAGTATAGAATGATTCGGTAAGATGTTTATCTTGTATAGTACTCTTTGCATTATAAAAGGAGATCCTAAGATTAGGGTTTAGACATCGAATACATCTAATACCTAATATCCTTCACGTTCATATTGTAATCGTTTGATATATTGAAGTGATAGTTTGGTTGATATCGTTTTGTGTTCTTATTGTTTTACTTAATCAATCACCAAACACAAACTCATATTCTTCTAAGTACTTGGTAGTAAATTCCGCGTGCTATCAAGTATATACTCAAAGTATCTCCAACACAACGTGTGTGTTTAGATCCGGTCAATGTGTAATTCCTAGTGATCATGTGATATGTAAATGAGTTTAAAAAGCTTGTTACTATAAATGTAAAAGACTTTAACTTATATTTATGCTTTGCTAAAGATAAATCTTATAATTGTCATTAACAAAATAAAACAAACATGCTTTGGATTAATCAGTATCAGTGACCGTAAACACTTTAAAGTCACATAAATGTTTTTTGAGGGTAACTATTGTTCGTCCTTTGGCCACATAAATATATAATATATGTGACATTTGAGATGATTTATTCAAGTAAATGTATATTTTGTGTGACTATTTCCCGTCCTGTGGCCACATGAATATATAATAAATGTGACGTTTGTGATGATTTAGTCACGCAACTTGTGTTGTTTTTTTGGAGTTAGTCACATACAATTTAAAAAACAGTAGGCAAAAGTGTTAATAAGTGTGACCATATGCTGTTTAAAGTGAAGAAATGTGTATTTTGTGTGACTATTGTTCATCCAATGGCCACTTGAATTTTATTTTTGTGTGGCCTTTTGTAATATTTAGTCACACAAAGTATGTTTGTTTTGGATATTTAGTCACATAAAATTAAGCAAAACATGGCCAAAAGTGTTAATAAGTGTAAGCATATGCTGTTTAAAGTGAAGAAATGTGTATGGCCTTTTGTAATATTTAGTCACACAAAGCATGTTTGTTTTGGGTATTTAGTCACATATAATTAAGCAAAACGTGGCCAAAAGTGTTAATAAGTTTGACCATATGCTGTTTAAAGTGAAGAAATGTGTATTTTGTGTGACTATTGTTCATCCAATGGCCACTTGAATTTTATTTTTGTGTGGCCTTTTGTAATATTTAGTCACACACCAAATTAAACAAAGAGTGACCAATAATGTTGATATGCATGACCATATTATGTGAGTGCATCTTTTAGTCACAGGGTTACTACTGGTAGTACTAAGTTAGTACTGTTGGAGCAGAGTTGCTACTACTAGTACTAAGTTAGTCCTGCTGAAACAGAGTTACTACTGCTAGTACTGCTGGAATAAGTATATATATATAAAACATAATTAAAAACAAAAAGAAATTTCAAATTGAATAAAACTCGAATGTATATAACTGAACCAAATATACAATTGTAATGTCGTAAATAATCAAATTCTCAAGTACCATAACTTAAAAACTTTTGACTCTTCGCCGGCCTAGCTTGCAGTTGCTTTATGTCTTTAATAGATACATAATTTTTGCGCTTCGATGGTACTTTTGGTCCACAATTGTTGTCACGAATCTTTTGCATCATACTTGTTGGTGTAACCTGTAGTAAACAAAAGACGCTTGTATCAAACATTGAATTAAATATGAAGAATTATATTTATGTAGGTTGAAAAAACACATGTATGTACCTCCCTCTTCAAGAATAACTTGATCCTTTGGCCATGCAACGAAACCACCTACGCCCTCCTTAACTGTTTTTAACCAATTATTTGCTACGTCCGGTATGCATGCTGCATCCACTAACGATGAATCAATTGACACTCTGTAGCAATCATTTGGGAATGGTTGGTTATGCAGCATTTGCTTTCTATGAGACTTGTATACGGTACCCAAAGCAACGATATTTGTTTTCTTTAAGTGCCACAATTTGCACTTAAATATCTAAAAAAAAGAAGTTTTGCATGTATATATCAGATATTACTTAAACAAAAGAATAACAAGAAACATGTTGAAATACATACTGTTGGCAGTGCTTGTATTGAAGACACATTTTGTTGCAATTGGGAATTTGGAGACCCGTTTTGTCGTGACTTAGGCTTTTTCTTAGGTCCGACTGTCTTAGCAGGTTCCTATATGTATATATAAAACACGTTACATTATTTAAACAAAAGAATAACAAGAAACATGTTGAAATACATACTGTTGGTACTCCTTGTGTTGGAGACACATTTCCCTGCGATTGGGAATCTGTAGACCCGTTTCATTGTGACTTAGGCGTTTTCTTAGGTCTGACAGTTTTAGCAGGTTCCTATAAATATATATAAAACACGGTACATTAGTCATGTATGTAAAATTCAAAAATCAAAGGGGGATGTTTTATTACTTACCATTGTTTCCATTACCTTTTCCGAAGTTACAAGCCCATTAGACTTCTCCTGAATTCTCGCATCTTCAGCACGTACAACATCACTTGGCTGAGTTTCGTCCACCTCATTAATGCTGCTATCTATATTGTCAATGGCCATTGGAGTCACCTGCAATATAAATTAAGAAATACATTGACTCATCAGTTTATGTTCAATGCATGCTATCATTAGCATCAGTGGTGTTAGCATTAGAAAATGAAATTGTTAACAACATAAAAAATGGCTTACATCTGAGGCTACTGGAAAATTTAACTGCACCCCTTGTTGACTCAACTGTGCCATCAGTTGAGTAAGCATTCCCTTTGTTTCTTTCATCTCATTGGACAATTTCTTGACTAGTACATCTTTTTCGGTCATCTCGGTGGACAATTTCTTGACCAATAAATCTTTTTCTTGACGCTCGCGTCTCTCATTATCAAGTTGAGTTTGAAGTAACTCAAGTCTTTCATCGTTTTCTTGTCTGCTTCGAGGAAGACCAAAATACCTCTTGTATGTGATTCCACTTCCCACTCCTCTTGCATAACCTCCCTTTTCCTTACCAAACACAACTGTCATGGCATCAGTTCCATTATTAAGACTCAAGGTTCCTTCCTTGATCTGGTCATCAGCTTCTTTCTACACAAAAAATATGGGAATTGTTGGGATTAAAAGTCTTCTTGATGTTGTTAGAGTAACTGCTGCTCATAGTTGTATTCATGCTGTTCAGCTGGAGTTAGTTCTGCTCATGAACTTCAATAAAAAATATGCCAAGTGCTTACTACTGCTAGTACACAGTTACTGCTGTTAGCAGTTAATAATGTTGGTATACAAGTTACTACTGCTAGTACACAGTTAATGCTGCTGGTATATAAGCATAATAATAGAATTTGCAGTCAAAATTACAAGTTTTTCTCCCATTGATCTAATCTCATCATCTGGATATTCCCCGTCTTTGTTTACCCTTCCATTCAACCATATTGTACCACGCGGGGGTTCTTCTGGCCTATCATCAAAGCATGTTTCCTGATCCAAATTCACTGCACTATCGTGCTGGAACAATTCATCATCAAAATATGTCTCAGCTTGTTTACGCTTCGAAGAAGGCATAAAACCACCCATAGGCTCACAATCACTTCCCATCAATTCTAAGAAATTGAATGCATGGGTTGAGGATTGTGGCTCATTTTCACAGTGCAGGAATCCTACAGTATCAGCATTAATAGTTCTTTCAACCAATGGACAAACATTATTGGTTGAAGCTTGCGTTGGTGCCATTTCATGATGAGTTGGTGCCATTTTATCATTATACCACTCTAACAGCAACAACTTTCCTTTGTTCTTCTTAACAGGTGCATTGAGCACCTCATCCTCAACAATCTCTTCTATGGTTAGACCCTTTGAGGCCTGACAACCCATATGTAGCAACAAATATTTTTCTACCAATGATACATCAGTCTCTACAAACACATCTATTTCCCTATTCCTTGGGACAAATTTTAACAATATCTTGACGTCCTGATCCGACATCAATGGAACTAATCCATCATCTAAAGTCAGGCCTGTGACCCTAAAATGGGTAAACAACAACTGTTTATTATCACCCAAACCCAGTTCAACTAGGATTTTGACCATCTCGCGCATGGAGAACTTGTCACAATCGGTTAGGTCCATATAATCAACCATAGCAAACTTGTACACTCTAAGAGGTGGATCAGAAAACTCACCAGTGTGGTGGATTTTAATAGTAAAGAGCTTTTGGTACGATTCTGGGAACATAAATCAACGAAACAAAAAACCAAAAATCAAAAAACATCCACAACATTATCATTAATCAAGGTAAAATGCTTTACTTTCCAGATATACATTGCATGGTCATTCGAAACAAAAGTACACAAACAAAAAAAAGACATACCATAAACATCAGCAAGATGGGGGATCGGTGAACTCCGAGCTCTAATTTGCCAGTCGCCCATGTTCGATCTACTGTTAATTGAGGTGATTTCGACAATATAGAACTTGGAAGCAAGGGTTCGATGTTATAGGTGTGTATGTGTGTTAAGTGGTAAGAATGAGAAAAGTAAAACATTGTTGCAAAAAATGTCCCTAAAAACAAAGGTAGGTGTGGTAGTGGGGCCGTCAGATGGATTTAATGGTGGGAAATTTGAAATGACGAAAATACCCTCACGTGCAACACACGTGGGGACTAACTAACGAGATTTCCTAACGAGCGTTAGTCCAAAAACACAAATTGCAACTACAGTAACGCGGGAAGGACAAAACTCGCATAAAATCGAAACGTTAGGGACAATATTTGCACTTTTTTTTGGAGGACAACTTTTGCAATTTTGACAAAGTTTGGGGACATTTTTTGCAGTTTACTCTAAGTTAAATCACTATTAAATCATTTAAATTTAATTTAAATATTTGTAAACCATTTTATAATCAGTTAAATCATTGATACGAATGAGTCGAGATGATGTGGTTATACATGAGATATTAAACGAATGAGTCGAGATGATATGGTTATACATAACATGTTAACGAATGAGTCGAGATGATATCATGATATGGTTATACAAAACATGTTAAACGAATGAGTTGAGGTGATATATAGTTATACATGAGATGTTAAACAAATGAGTCGAGATGATATAGTTATACATAAGATGTTAAACGAATGAGTCGAGAAGATATGGTTATACATGAGATGTTAAACGAATGAGTCGAGATGATATGGTTATACATAACATGTTAAACGAATGAGTCGAAATGATATGGTTAAACATGAGATATTAAACGAATGAGTCGAGATGATATCGTTATACATGAGATGTTAAACGAATGAGTCGAGATGACATTGTTATACATAACATGTTAAACGAATGAGTCGAGATGATATGGTTATACATGAGATGTTAAACGAATGAGTCGAGATGATATTTTTATACATAAGATGTTAAACGAAATGAGTCGATATGATATTGTTATACATAACATGTTAAACGAATGAGTCGAGATGATATGGTTATACATGAGATGTTAAACGAATGATTCAAGATGATATGGTTATACATAACATGTTAAACGAATGAGTCGAGATGATATGGTTATACATGAGATGTTAAATGAATGAGTCGAGATGATAAGGTTATGCATGAGATATTAAACGAATGAGTCGAGATGTTAAACAAATGAGTTGAGATGATATGGTTATACACGAGACATTAAACTAATGAGTCGAGATGATATGGCTGTACATAACATGTTAAACGAATGAGTCAAGATGATATGGTTATACATGAGATGTTAAACGAATGATTCGAGATGGTATTGTTATACATGAGATGTTAAACGAATGAGTCGAGATGATATCGTTATACGTAACATGTTAAACGAATTAGTCGAGATGATATGGTTATACATGAGATATTAAACGAATGAGTCGAGATGATATGGTCATACATAACATGTTAACGAATGAATCGAGATGATATCATGATATGGTTATACATCACATGTTAAACGAATGAGTCGAAATGATATACAGTTATACATGAGATGTTAAACGAATGAGTCGAGACGTGTTAGGAAATTAAACTTTAGCAGTTAAGACTGTTGAAGTGAATAGTTAGGACTGTTGAAGATGGAAGTTAAGACTGCTGAAGAGTTTTGAAGACATAAGCAGTTAGGACTGCTGAGTGAAGAAGTTAGTACGGTTTATGTTTATGATTTATGTAATATATAATTATGGAAAATATATTGTGTATATCGTATAAGATTAGAATGATAGTTATCTTGTAAAGGAATCCTTGGTCTATAAAAGGATTGCCTAGGTTAAGGTTTAGATATACAACACATAGACGTAATATAGAGATTCAAGGTTGTAAACCCTAGTGATAGGAGATCACTCATATTATTGTTTCAATAATATTGAATCGTTGAAGTTTATTATTCTATGTTCATTGTTTCATTCAAATCATAACACATAAAGTCTTCTAAGTGCTATCTAGTAAATTCCGCGTGCTAGACTACGTATAATTCTTAGTATCACATCTAACACAAGGAGTGTGTGTAGATCCGGTCAAGTGGTATCAGAGACAGGTTGCTGATACTTAGATTTAGAAGATCCGAGAAGTACAAAGATGGACATGGAAACAACACCATCCACAACCAACATTGCTGCTAAGCTTCCTATGCTTAAACCTAATGAGTTCGACATGTGGAGACTTCGTATTGAGCAGTTTTTCCAAGTGCAAGACTATGCACTGTGGGAGATCATTGAAGATGGAAACTCTTTTACACCTGTAACAACAACAACTGTTGTTGATGGTAAATCTGAGACAAATGTGCAGACAAAGCCAACCACTAATGAAGAGAAGGCAAGGTACAAGAATGATGTTAAGGCTAGAAGTTTGCTTCTGATGACTATTCCCAATGATTAGCTGCTGAATTTTAGTAAGTTCAAGTGTGCTAAAACCCTTTTTGAAGCTATTGTTGCAAGATATGGTGGGAATGAAGCCACCAAGAAAACCCAGAAGACCCTTCTCAAGCATCAGTTTGAGAACTTTACAGCAACAAGCAATGAGTCGTTGGATCATATGTTCAATAGGCTTCAAAAGCTGGTGAGTCAATTGGCTGTTCTAGGAATTGAGATGCCTCAGGAAGATTTCAACTCTAAATTTCTGAGGAGTCTACCAGCTAAATGGGCTATGTATGTTGTAGTATGGAAAAACAAGCCTGATATAGATTCCATGAGCTTAATGGATCTCTATAGCAACTTCAAGATAGTTGAACATGATATTAAGAAGTCTGCTGGATCAAGCTCAAGCTCAAGATCAGGGAATTTGACCTTTGTATCAACTCCCAGTTCCTCAAGTATAGATAACGAAGTGCAAGTTGCTGGAGCAGTTGGTACTGCTAGTACAAACCTTGGTACTGCTAGCACCTCAAGCAGTACTAGTGGACTTTTGAATGATGATACTTATTGTGCTTTCCTGACTACTCAGCACAATGGAAGTATGTTAACTCATTCAGATCTTCAAGAGATTGATGAAGATGACATTGAAGAGATGGATATCAAGTGGCAGCTCTCTCTTCTCAGTTTGAGAGCTAGGAGATTCTTGAAGAAGACTGGCAAGAAGATTGTCATAAACAGTAATGATGTTGCAGGGTATGACAAGTCCAAGATTGAGTGCTTCAACTGCCACAGGAAAGGTCATTATTCAAGGGAGTGCAGATTACCAAGCCAACAGGATGGAAAGAGCAGAGGTTATGGTAACAAGTCAAGGGTTGTGGAGGTTGCTGATTCAAGCTCGAAAGCCATGGTTGCTATTGATGGCTTAGGATTTGACTGGAGCTATATTGCAGAGGAGGAAGCAGAAGCATCTACAGAGGTTGCTCTCATGGCATTTTCTGATTCTGAGGTACAAGTTTCAAAATGTTCTAAATCTTGTGAAGCTTTAAAAGATCTAGAAACACTTAAAACAAGATATGAGAATCAGAGAAAAGAACTAGTTGAAACTGCTTTTAGCTTAGCAAATCATAAGAGAGCTTTAGCTGTGTTAGAAGAACAAATTGTTCATTATCAAAGTAATGAGTCTAAGTTTTCTGATGATATGATTATTGTTAAGAGAGACTTAATGCTTAGGGAGAATGAAATTACTGTGTTGAAACATGAGCTAGAACAGGTTAAGAAAGCTAAGGAGAACATTCAGATGAGTGTAGACATACTAGAATACACATCAAAAGGTGTTCAAAAGATAATTGAGACTCAGATTCTTAATAAAGCTAAGTCAGGCCTAGGATATAAGACAGTTTCATCTCCCTATAGAGGAATTCCAACACCCCCAGGTGTAGACTTAGAATACACAGGACTCCCTGAATTTCAATTACCTGTGCTTAACTATGGTCCTCAACCCAAGAAGGATGTAGTTGATAAACATGTGTTTGAAAGTGCAAGTGATAAATCACTATCTGAGGACAAGGTGTCTTTTGATAGGACCTCAGCTAAGGACTCAGATGCTCCAACCATTGAGGAATGGACTTCTGATGATGAGGATGATCAGGCTGTGGTTAAGCCTGTTAGTGCTAAAGTGGAGGAACCAAAAGTTCCAAAGATGGTTAAACCTGAGACTGTTAGGCCTAGATCAAATGCCAAACCTTTTAGACCAACAGTTAGGTATGCAGAAATGTATAGAACCACAAACAAGCCAAGAGGTAACCAAAGGAATTGGAATGACCTAAAATCTCACCAATTAGGGGAGGATTTTGTTTGCTATAGGAAAGCTTGTTACTCTTGTGGTAGCTTTGACCATCTTGCAGATTATTGTGATAAATGGGTATCTGGATATACAAATCATAGGTTGAGCATAGCAAGACCTCAATCTTTTCTTAGGAATGATAGAATGATACCTAGATCAGTTCTTTTAAGGTCTGGACTCAAAGCAGTTCAAACTGCTAGACCAGCAGTTCAGACTGTCAGACCTATGAGACCAATTCACCCAAGGCCACCAGTTCAAAATCCAATAACTATTTTTAAACCATCATACAAAACTGGTAAAAGAACTTTTTATGAGAAAGCAGTGGTGAAAAACCAAGTTTGGAAACCTAAGGTAACAACTACCAAGCCAGCAGTTCCAACTGCTAGCAGGGTAATTGGTACTGTGTGAATAAAAACACTGCTATGGGAAACATGGGTAATGGAGTGAATGCATCAGCATGTTGGGTATGGAGACCTATTAAACCCAATGGAGCTAAGAATGTTTTGAAAAGAATGAATTATGTTGATGCTAGAGGAAAGCCTAAGTCTGTTTTGGCTTGGGTTCCACAAGGAAATTAATTTTTCTTGTTATATGCATTGTTTAGTCATATGCTTTTATATTGTGAAACAAGTGCTTTGTGGCTTGTTTCTTTGTTTTTGGACTAACAATTGCAGGATTGGAGAGAAAACACCAAGGGATTATGAATGCTTGATGTTTTGGACTAAATGGTGTTCTAGAGATTAGTATGTGATCTTTGCATACAACAAATGGTAATTGGTTCACCATGTCTTATCCACATTAGAACCAACTAGTCCAGAGCAAACGGTTTCTGGTAAAGACTAATCAAATCCGTTGATGGTTGACAATTTACCAAAAATTGTATGGTTATCAGCTCACCATATCTAAGTGTGAAGAGTTGGCTAGTCCAAAGCAAACGACTATTGGTAAAGATATATCAAATCCGCTGATAGCTGATAGTTTGCTAAAAACTATGTTTGAGCCATGGTATTTTAAAATTTTATTTCAAAAATTCGTACGGCTCAACAAAATTTTTGCAACAGTTGGTACGGTTAGTACAAAGTTAGGACGGCTCAACTAGCCGTTGTAAAAATCTGTCAGTAATTAATTTTCTAGTCGTTGGGGTAAAATCGTTATTCTTAGGATACTTATAGGGATTTTTATAGACGATAATTATCTTTTTACCATAAATTCATTTATTCTCTTTCTAAAGATAATTTATCTCATACGCATATTTCGCAAAACCCTAAACAGTATCTATAAACCCCAAGCGACTACATAAAACCTCAATTCCGATTTACAAGATCATTGTATTGCTAAAATCTTTCATTTTTCATCATTAAGAATGGCTGAATTGGAATTAGTTAAGCGTCACAACCAGGTTGCATTTTTAGAGAAAACAGAGTAAGAAGATGGGCCTAAGTTTTATGAGATTGTGGATTTTCTCAACCACTCTCACATAAGGTATGCTCTAACTGTTTCTCCTACTCTTTATGTCTCGCACATCACACAGTTATGGCAGAATTCATCTGTCTTGACAAGTGATGACGGAGACGTAGAAATTCATATTGAAGTAGATGGCATTAAGTTTGTTGTTACCGATTCTATACTTAGGAGACATCTTAAATTAAATGACTCAGATGGTATCCACACTATGCTAAATACTGAAATTTGGGAAGAACTTACAAGAATGGGGTATAATACATCTGAAAATAAATTGACTTTTCAAAAGGGATGTTTTTCACCTCAATGGAGATTTTTGATACATACACTTTTATGTTGTTTAAGTCCTAAAAAGACTGCTTGGGAGCAGTTCAGTAGCAATATTGCTATTGCTCTCGTTTGCTTGTCTACAAACAGAGTTTTTAACTTTTCAAAATATATTTTTGAGGGTATGGCATCAAATGTTGACAGTAAAACAAAGTTTTTAATGTATCCCAGGTTTGTTCAAACAATTTTAAATAAAAAGACATACCTGCTTACAAAACCAACTGAAACTTTTGCTACGCCTAGTCTACAATCAAAGGTTTTTCAAAATATGGCTATGGCTAGTAGGCTTTTTCAAGGGGAACCAGTTCCATTGTTTCCTCAAATGCTTCAAACTGAGTTGGGTGAAGGTTCAGCAGTTCCAACTGATCCCCATCACACATCCACTCAAGAATTTGAAACAACCCAACAACCACCTATCACTTATAGGAGAAGGTCTAAACCTAGTCTAACTAGGGTTGTGACTAGATCCTTGCCCAAAGATTCACCTCTCCTAGCAGGTAATACAGCTAGAAGTGATGAGGGTAGCTCTTCACAAACTGAATTGATGGAAATATGTACCAAGTTAGTTGACAGAGTAAAGACCTTGGAGGAGGAGCTTAAGAAGAGCAATGAGGAGCTGAAATCTCATAAAGAAAAGTTTTCCAAAGTCTACACCAAGCTAACTAAAAGGGTAAAGAAGCTTGAAGATCAGTTAAAGAAGAAAAGGGCAAAAGTGATATTGGATGATGATTCTTCTGATGATGATGATTCAGATGGTTCAGAAGGGGATGATGAAAATTCTTCCAAACAGGGGAGGAAATTTAGTAAAGATAAGGATAGATCAGGTTCTCAGGGGAGGCATGATAAAGATTCAGAACAAGATAAAGGTTTTGATATTGGTTCAGGTTCTGGTTATGTTCAAGAAGAAACAGCTGAGACACATCAAGCAGTTCCAAATGTTGAAGCAGTTCAGACTGCTGAGACAGAGCAAGAAACAGTTCAAACTGCTGAGACAGAGCATCAAACAGTTCCAACTGATGAAACTTCTGCTGAACAAGTTTATGAAAGAAGAAGAGCAGATAAAGGAAAGAAGCCAGTGACATCTGAAGAAGTTGCTGCTGCTCAAGAACTTGAAAGGCTTAAGAGTTTGAAACCAAAAACTCAAGATCAGATAGATCATGATGCAGAAGTTGCAAGGCAAATGATAGAAGAGGATTTGGCTAGTGAAGAAGCTAAACAAGCTCAGATTGCTCAAGATGAAGAATTTATAAGAAAAATGGCTGCTGATGATATACGAAATATAGCTGAATTCATAGAAAGAAAAAGATCAAAAGAAGTAAATCAAGAGGAGTTCAATGAACAGCTACAATATTTGTTGGATTCTGATGTGATTGTAAGAGCTCAAGCTTCAATGAGCAGATAAAGGGAAGAAGCCAATGACATCTGAAGAAGTTGTTGCTGCTCAAGAACTTGAAAGGCTTAAGAGTTTGAAACCAAAAACTCAAGATCAGATAGATCATGAAGCAGAAGTTGCAAGGCAAATGATAGAAGAGGATTTGGCTAGTAAAGAAGCTAAACAAGCTTAGATTGCTCAAGATGAAGAATTTGCAAGAAAAATGGCTGCTGATGATATACGAAATATAGCTGAATTCATGGAAAGAAAAAGATCAAAAGAAGTAAATCAAGAGTTCAATGAACAGCTACAATATTTGTTGGATTCTGATGTGATTGTAAGAGCTCAAGCTTCAATGGTTCTTAAAGATAAACTGTTGAATGAAGAAGAAAAGACAGAGGAGCTTAAAGAATTCATACTTAAAAAGAATGGAGTTGCAACATGGGAAGATCTGATTCAGAGGATAAGAGAAAGATAGAAGTCAGGATACAAGACAAAGTTGCCAACAAAGAAGGAACTAGTTGAGTCTATGAAGCATTATTTGAAAAACTCAGCAAATTACACCATGAATGACTTCAAGGGAAAATCTTATGCCATAATTGAAAAGGAATTCTATGAAACTTATGCTATTCTGAATACTCCAAGAAGAAGTTTCAAAACTGGTAAGAAGAGGGAATCAGAAACTATGGAATCAGAAGTTACAAAGAAACAAAAGTCTGAAGAAGAAGGGTTAACAAATGAGAAGATCAGAAGTATGATGATGATTGTTCCAGAGTCTTCTTATATTAAACCTTTGCAAGAAAAACATCCAATCATTGACTGGGAAGTGTTCACTGATGGAAGAATGAAAGTATTGAAGATAATCAGACTTGGAGATATTTCTGAAAGGTACAAGTTGTTTGAAGATTTACTCAAAGGCTTTGACAGAGAATATCTAAATCAACTATGGAGCTTAGTGAAAGAGAAATTCAGAGATAAAGATCCTATTGAAGATAATGATAAAGAACTATGGGTTCAATTGAAGAGAATTTATGAACCAGATGGTGGAGAGTTAATATGGAGATTTCAAGCACAAATCATGGACATCACTTGGAAGTTATTTGGAACGTGTGGAGTACACAGAGTGTCTACCAAGGATGGAATAGAGATCTATATGCTGGTTGAAAAAGATTATCCACTCAGACCATGTGTTTTGACAATGATGGCATGTGTTTGACTAGAAGCAAATGAAGAATCTGAGATGGCTGATATGCTGGTGACAAAGATATTCAACCTTGCACAAGAAGTAAAAGCTAGATCTAAGAGATTTGCTTTTATAAGTGTTTGAAAGAATTTTCAGCATTAAGAAGAAAAAGCTTAATTTGAAGAAACTTAGTGATTTGGATAGAAATCATAAGTTTAGGGGAGGATTGTTAGGAAATTAAGCTTTAGCAGTTAAGACTGTTGAAGGTAACAGATAGGACTGTTGAAGATGGAAGTTAAGACTGCTGAAGAGTTTTGAAGACATAAGCAGTTAGGACTGCTAAGTGAAGAAGTTAGTACGGTTTATGTTTATGATTTATGTAATAGATAATTATGGAAAATATATTGTGTATATCGTATAAGATTAGAATGATAGTTATCTTGTAAAGGAATCCTTGGTCTATAAAAGGATTGCCTAGGTTAAGGTTTAGATATACAACACATAGACGTAATATAGAGATTCAAGGTTGTAAACCCTAGTGATAGGAGATCACTCGTATTATTGTTTCAATAATATTGAATCCTTGAAGTTTATTATTCTGTGTTCATTGTTTCATTCAAATCATAACACATAAAGTCTTCTAAGTGCTAGCTAGTAAATTCCGCGTGCTAGACAGCGTATAATTCTTAGTATCACATCTAACACAAGGAGTGTGTGTAGATCCGGTCAAGATGATATAGTTATACATAACATGTTAAACGAATGAGTCGAGATGATATAGTTATACATAAGATGTTAAACGAATGAGTCGAGATGATATGGTTATACATAACATGTTAAAAGAATGAGTCGAGATGATATGGTTATACATGAGATGTTAAACGAATGAGTCGAGATGATATGGTTATACATGAGATGTTAAATGAATGAGTCGAGATGATATTGTTATACATAACATGTTAAACGAATTAGTCGAGATGATATGGTTATACATGAGATGTTAAACGAATGAGTCGAGATGATATGGTTATACATGAGATGTTAAACGAATAAGTCGAGATGATATTTTTATACACAAGATGTTAAACGAAATGAGTCGAGATGATATTTTTATACATAACATGTTAAACGAATGAGTCGAGATGATATGGTTATACATGAGATGTTAAACGAATGAGTCAAGATGTTACGTTTATACATAAGATGTTAAATGAATGGGTCGAGATGATATGGTTATACATAAGATGTTAAACGAATGAGTCGAGATGATATGGTGATGCATGAGATGTTAAACGAATGAGTTGAGATGATATGGTTATACATGAGATGTTAAACGAATGAGTCGAGATGATATGGTTGTACATAACATGTTAAACGAATGAGTCGAGATGATATAGTTATACATGAGATATTAAACAAATGAGTCGAGATGAGTGTTATACATGAGATGTTAAACGAATGAGTCGAGATGATATCGTTATACATAACATGTTAAACGAATGAGCCGAGATGATATGGGTATACATAAGATGTTAAACGAATGAGTCGAGATAATATGGTTATACATAACATCTTAAACGAACGAGTCGAGATGATATGGTTATACATGAGATGTTAAACGAATGAGTCGAGATGATATGGTTATACATGAGATGTTAAACGAATGAGTCGAGATGATATCGTTATACATAACATGTTAAACGAATGAGTCGAGATGATAAATTTATACATGAGATGTTAAACAAATGAGTCGAGATGATATGGTTATACATAACATGTTAAACGAATGAGTCGAGATGATATGGTTATACATGAGATGTTAAACGAATGAGTCGAGATGATATGGTTATACATAACATGTTAAACGAATGAGTCGAGATGATATGGTTATGCATGAGATTTTAAACGAATGAGTCGAGATGATATGGTTATACATGAGATGCTAAACGAATGAGTCGAGATGATATTGTTATACATGCAATGTTAAACGAATGAGTAGTGATGATATCGTTATACATAACATGTTAAAGGAATGAGTAGAGATGATATGGTTATACATGACATGTTAAATGAATGAGTCGAGATGATATGGTTATACACGAGATGTTAAACGAATGAGTCGAGATGATATAGTTATACATGAGATGTTAAACGGATGAGTCGAGATGATATGGTTATACATGAGATGTTAAACGAATGAGTCGAGAAGATATTGTTATACATGAGATGTTAAACAAATGAGTCGTGATGATATCGTTATACATCACATGTTAAACGAATGAGTCGAGATGATATGGTTATACATGAGATGTTAAACGAATAAGTCGAGATGATATTGTTATACATGAGATGTTAAACGAATGAGTAGTGATGATATCGTTATACATAACATGTTAAAGGAATGAGTAGAGATGATATGGTTATACATAACATGTTAAAAGAATGAGTCGAGATGATATGGTTATACACGAGATGTTAAACGAATGAGTCGAGATGATATGGTTATACATGAGATGTTAAACGAATGAGTCGAGAAGATATTGTTATACATGAGATGTTAAACAAATGAGTCGTGATGATATCGTTATACATCACATGTTAAACGAATGAGTCGAGATGATATCGTTATACATAACATGTTAAACGAATGAGTCGAGATGATATGGTTATACATGAGATGTTAAACGAATAAGTCGAGATGGTATTGTTCTACATAACATGTTAAATGAATGAGTCAGGATGATATGGTTATACATGAGATGTTAAACGAATGAGCCGAGATGATATTGTTATACATAACATGTTAAACGAGTGAGTCGAGATGATATGGTAATATATAATGTAATTCGTACGCTTTAATGTTTGAAGTTTTATCGATCTGTAATGTAATTTGTACGCATTAATGTTGGACGTTTATCGATTTGTAATGTAATTCTGTATGCTTTAATTAATGTCTAAACTTTTATCGATTAATTTGTAACGACGTAATTCGTACGCTTTAATGTTTGAACATTTTTCGATTTGTAATTTGTACGCTTTAAAATCATTTATAGTTAGTTTAGATCATTTTTAATAAATTTAAATGATTTCTACCTTATTTAAATCATTTAAAAATAAAATAATAAAAATTTAAATATCACACTTTCGGCGAGGACATGTATTCCATTTCGTCGTCTATTACAAAAAGTCTTTTAAATCGTTTATTTTTAATTTAAATCATTTTAAAATCATTTATAATTAGTTTAAATATTTTTAATCAATTTAAATAAATTTTAATTATTTTAAATGATTTTTAACTTAATTAAATTATTTATAAATAAAACAAAAATTTTTAAATATCCCACTTTCGGCGGGGACAATCCTGATTTTTCCAAACAAACACGAATAGAATTTGAATCTAATTCCATTTCCTTAACAATCCTAAAGAATTCTTGAACCAAACAGGCCCTAAGTTTTATGGAAAAACTTTTAAAATCATAGATTTTAAAACATTTATGCTAGATTTAAAATTTCAAAAACGGTTTTAGAGAAAAAAAATGAAAATCTTTTAAAGTTTTAATATTCTATATTTTCTGATGACTATTATGAAAATATTTTAAAGTCGTTTAAAGTATAAGCTCCGAAGAGGCAAAAATAGTTTCACTACAGAAATTTAAATGTTTTATAAAATCTATCCCAAAAGGTGGTTAACTTTATTGCACGTCACATACGCTATTCTTTCTGCAAAGCTGCAGATTCTTAACTGATGCGCATCCATAGGACGCTATCCTTCTGCAGAGTTGCACTTCTCAACAAAGTTGCTTCAACAACTTCAGTCAAGTGTATTCCTTAATACTTCAAGTAACTCTATGCACCTTCGCTTAAATGGTTAACTTTAATGGTTCTTAAATAGACCATTTATTAATAGAAGTGATTTACAGACACAATCTATTATCATATATTTCTCGCAAATAGACATACATTATCTATGCGATTTCTCAGTTTCACAAGACACCTTGATTTACATCAAGCATCTTCTGAGAAAAATACTTGTACCTTAGTGTTGAATTGATAATTCTATATTATCAAGCCTTATCTCTCATTTTGTTCTTATGCTTTTAATCATCTTACTTTTTACGTGGTCTTAACACTGCAGCACATCATTGCATAATGTCCTCCTTTCTTGAAACACCATCGAACGAGATTATTATCCAGTAGTTATGGATAGCCATGTCACTTAAGATTATTAAATCCCCTTCATCTTAATGTCTTGAGTAACAGAGACCATCTGGATCCGTTTCAGTAAGGTCACCGCATCCTTCTCAAGTTTCCCAAAAGAAGAGAATGAGAAGAGGAGAAACCCATATTCAATATCCGCGCATTTAGCCTTATACTTGGCGCGTTTACGTTGTGCGGCCTCAATCACTGCACGAACATGTAGAAAATCAGCCATACCAGTTTGCGTCAAAGGAGATGACCCTGTTAGATCGACACATACATCAAGCCCTCCGTCCCACGAGTAGAGCAACATATTAGGTGGACGTAATGGTTGGTCCCTTTCTCCAATAAGCCCGATGTCAACTTCTTTATGAGCTGAAATCCAGATGTCAACAAGGGTATCACGCACCACGTTATGCCGATGTTTAATACCAATAATACCAACAGACGATACAACATGGTCACCATAAAATCCCCCATAAAGACCCTGGAACAAGCTGAGTACGACATATGAATACAGAATAGGGGAACACCTAGTCAACAGCATAACACACACCAGTAGGTCCTAGCATTCATAGTCTGTCCCAATTCAGAGATCGGAACCACCCTAAGCTAGTCCGAAGTGTAATCCTCCATTTAAGATTTTTCACAACGCCATCTGTCGATTAGATAGGGAAAAAGTGGATTCAGCCGTTTGGGTAACACGTGTGAAATATATGTCTGCTAGTTTCTTCATGAATTTTAGGGCAGCGATCTCACTTGGATTACTTCGAAGATCAATCTTCATTTTCGCATTAAAATCACACAAGGCATCATCAAAGGAAGACCCAGAAGTTACAATACCAGAGTGTCGGAGAAGCTTAGTCAGCAAGCTAGCAGACTGGAGTCTAGATTCAAGAAATGCATAGTTCAATACATCGCTTGCAGAGTAAACATCAAGCCCCCCAAACGCAAAGGTTAGGGTGGTAAGCCTCCATTGCTAATCACCAAAACCAGGTCCAGAAGCAGTGACAATGCGCTACAGAGCAGAATGAAGTGCCTCATCAAATGAACTCTGAGCATGCTCAAAGACCCTTGGAGAGTATGTGCGCATAGCAAAATATAATTTGGAAATACCGGCGTAAGCACGAAGTAGCAGCAACTCACACTGAGGGTCATTAATCTTAGCAACAACACCCATAAGCTTAGTGGTTTTAGCGACTCTTTTCAAAACAAGCCCACTACAAAAATCAAAGTCCACAATAGCAGGCCCACCCAGTAATTTAGTACCATGTAAAGGTCGGGCAATATTAGGCGAAAAAACACTCGTAAGCCTACTTCTGAAGTCTTCCTTTGAGCAAAAAACCTCAATTTTATCAACGTTGAGGTGCAACCCACAACGAGGTCCATAAACCATAATAAACTCTAAACATGTGCAATATTTTTCTTTGACAGATTACAATTACTTCACATTACAATTTATTGAGATTACAATCTCTTTGGCTGATTACAATTTCTTCAAAAATATATTGTGAACCAAACGGCTTTTGAAATGTACTGTAACTCAATATAGTTATGAATTTTTTAACTGTGATTATAAGAGCACGTTCAACGGTTCACGCACAAGGTGCGTTAAAGTTTAACTTGGTGCGTTAACGCGGAGTTAACCGATGAATGTGAGCTGCGTTAACGAAGCGTTAAAGGGGTGTGTTAACCCTTTAACGTTGCGTTAAGGGTAATTTGTGTAAAAAAAAAATCACTTTGGCCCCTTATAACGCCTAAACTAGCCGTTAAATTCAAAAAATAAAATAAAAGATAAAAAAAAATAAAAAAAAAATCATTTTGCCCCCTTGCGTTTTATAGCCGTTAAAAACAAACGGATCTTACTAAAAAAAAAAAAAATCAAAACCATTTTCACGCTCCTATAAATACCCAATTAACACCACATTTTTTTTCACACTTCCACAAATCAATCTAATACATCATATACTCCCATCTTCAAACTTCCACAAAAAAAAAAATGTCCGGATTTAACTTAAACGACGACGATACCTTCATTAATCTCCTAAACACCGGGTGAAATAACCCAAACGCCGGGTCATCTTCAAACCCGAATGCACCATCAACCAACAACCCAATTGGCTTGTCGAGCCAACAACTTTACGAACAACATCAACAAATGCTATTTTACAAACAACAACAACAACAATCGAACCTAAACACCAATTTCTCTAATCTTCAATTCACACAACATTCACAACAATCTCAAACCGCAACCCATGATGTTCCCGATACTCCAACGTCTCCTCCAAAGCCACACAAACGGGGTGGCAAACGAAAGGAAAAAAAACAAAAGACCCCGAACCTTTGGAGGATGATGAAGAAAACACCGACTTCATCAAACGTTGGAACCCACACGAGGAAAAATTACTTGCGTCGTGTTATGTTGCCGCGACGGAGGATTCACAACTGGGTCGAAATCAAAGCAAGGATGCATTTTGGCAACGGGTGAAAAATGAGTTTAATAGACTCAATTTTCAAAAGCGAAACAAGGATATGATCCAAGGAAAATGGAAAACGTTGAACCGTGATTGCACAAAGTTCAACGCCTACTAAAAATTATCCCAAAGCCAACAAAAAATTGGGGAAAGTAAAATGGATATCCTGAAACGTGCCAAACAAATGTATCGGGACGAGCACATAACTGCTCCTTTTAACAACGAGGAGGCTTGGGAGGTTTTGCGGGCTCATATGAAATGGGACGCGCCGGAAGGGGTTGATTTAACCGGCGATGTCCCAAGCGAAGCAAACGAGGTGTTGTTTGGTCGTGATGAAGGCCAATGGGAACAAAGTGTGCTTCAAAGAAAGCTAGATCCGAGAGCACGGGAGGAGCGAGCACGGGAGCGAGTACGGGAGGAACGAGCTCGTCTAGCCAATTCGGGGAGGCTATGACATCCGAGTATCGTTTGAAACGGGAAACCGCCCAAGCCGCGTATCGGGTGGCCCAAATAAAAGACGAGACGATAACAAGGTTGGAGGAAATGAAATTTTTGACGACGAACACCTCCGGTTTGGATCCAAACATTGTTGGTTGGATCAATGACGAAAAAGATCGAATCATCATATTAAGTATGTAATGTAGTATGTTTTTAATGAATGTTAAGTTTTTAATAAATGAAGTATTATTATAAGTTTAGGGGTTGAGTTTGAAAATATTTAATTTAAAGGTGAGTTAAGATGAGTTATGATTGAAGGTGTTTTTTTTTTAGTTTAAGGTGAAAATGTTAAAGCTGATGTGGCGCTGATGTGACAGTGTGTTAAAGTTTAACCCTGTGTTATGACTAAGAGTGCTCTAAAGGTAAATAAAAAGAAAGTCAAACCTGTAGGATGTAACTTATTATTGTTGTGAACTTTTTAGCTATGATTAAAGGTAAATATTAATAAAAAAGTCAAACCTCTAGGTAATAATTGAAGGATGGGCTAATGGGGAGAAGAGTTGTTTTTTTCTTAGTCCCTTTTTTGTGAGGTCGAAAAGCTCAACACCTTTAGCTCCTCTCACGTGCATCATATCCCTATGTTCCTCATTTTCAACAATTAAAAATATCACATATATTTACACTATACTGAATTTTAAACATGAAAAGTTTAGGTGAAATGTTTTTGAACGATGGGAATATGACTTTTACCTTTCTATAGGGTAAGTAGAAATGCTCAGTATGTGTCCATTGTTTTCTCTCTTTCCAGTTTTCTTTTTTTTTTTTTTCCCCTTGAAGATATTTCTGTCAAATTAAATTTGTTAAAATGATCACTAAAACTACATGAACTGGTTTATGGTAATTCTTTACAGAAATGAGTTTAAACCCTTCATCTATTTTTACATATAACAAGATATGTGACTAGAGTTTGTGCTGTCGATCAAAAATCGTGTAAACTAAATTCTAGTTTCTTTGGTTTTCATTAAAAATTATAAACATATAAGCAGAAAACAAAATTTACTCAAACAATCTCTGATTATAACTTGAGTATCTCTCTTTTCTCTATGCGTGTTTATACAATCTATAGGTAGAATCATTTGTGGGGACCAAAAGTTCTATAGAAGTATGCATAGAAACAACACAAACCGAAATTGTGCCCAAAAGCAAACAGTTCTTTATGATAAATAGTTTTTCATTTCCCCACTTCTTTTCTTCTTTCGCATTCATAAATATACTTTTTTAACCTCTCTTTTTGTTATTTCTGTAGAAATTGATATATATGTCTATGAAAATATTACATAATTTAAATAATCGATCATACCAACATGTTAAAGAATAAAGACTTAAATTCGCCTTTCAAAATAATCGATCATACTTTAGCTATCTATGGATTATCATAGAAACTTCTAACATGCAAGTAAAATGCAACAGATAAATGAACGTTACATCTATGATAATCGTTCACGTACTATTAAATTTCGAGTTGGAACTCAGATAAATGAACGTTACATCTATGATAATCGTTTAGCTATCTATGGATTACGTAGTCGCCCTGTGATTAGTCGGCTCGCAATGTCGAGTTGGAACTCAGATAAAAAAAATTAAATAAAATATAAATAAATAAATAATTCCAAGTGTTATTTTCCTAATATTTGTATACATTACTTATAAGCTAGTTGTTTATAATAAACAATTTAAATCATTTATCAACTTGAATAGGTTTTACAATTAGATTGGTTCTAACTTTTAAGGCTGTGTTTGTTGGATCTCTAAACCCGAGCATGATTTTTATTTCTTCTAGTTTCTCGCTAATGTTACTAATCTAAATCTTCTCTGTGGTTGAAAAACAAAACAAAGAGGAAAGTTCATGTCTATTATACCGGCATGAGTCATTTTTTTGTCCATAGTAATCCGTATATATAATGTTATGTGTCTGTTTGAAAGGTCGAGCAAATCATTTTGTCCCTCATAGTGTACTACAAAATCCAGAAACCCTATTGAATGATTAGGTGACGTTTAGTTGGAAAATATTTTCTTTCATTTCCTATTTCTTGTTTTGTAGGAAAAAGGATGGGAGTTTTATTTCCACAAAACAATGAAAAATTTAGAAAACGCGCTTAGTTTGAGAAACATGTGTTTGTGTTTTCCATTTTGCAAAACTAGAAAACATGTTAAGTGTTATTGTTTTTTATCTCAATTCTCTATTCACCTTTGTAATATTATAGAAACATCTTCAAAACACAAAAACAAATATTATAAACTAACCAACTAAATTATAAAATAACTAAAAAAATATAATACGAGAAAATAAAGAATTAAAAAAGTAAAATATAACATCAAATAACATGAAAAAATCTTCAAGCGACTATAATTCGAAAACGTAAAATAACTAAAAAATGTTTTTTTTTTTTTTTTTTTTTTTTTTTTTTTTACGTTTTTGTCTTTTTTTACGTTTTCTTCCGTTTTATTACGTTTTCGTCTGTTTTTTTTATGTTTTCGACCGTTTTTACGTTTTCATAGGTGTTTTTTACGTTTTCGTCGTTTTTTTACGTTTTCGTCTGATTTTTTACATTTTCGTCCCTATTTCTTTTACGTTTTTGTCCGATTCTTTACGATTTCATCCATTTTTTTACGTTTTCGTCTGTTTTTAAAGGTTTTCATCAATATTTTTACGTTTTCGTCTGTTTTTTACATTTTCATTTGTTTTTTTACGTTTTCGTCTGTTTTTTACGTTTTCGCCCGTTTTATTATGTTTTCGTCCTCTCTTTTATGTTTTTTTTACGTTTTCGTCCATTTTTTTACTCTTTCTTACGGTTTTTTACGTTTTTTAAATTATAGTGTTCTCATCCATTTTTTTACGTTTTCGTCCATTTTTTACATTTTCGTCTGTTTTTTTACGTTTTCGTTCACTTTTTTACGTCTTCTTCTGTTTTTACGTCTTCGTCAGACGAAACCAAAAAAAATGTAAAAAAGACGAAAATGTAAAAAACATAAAAGAAGGATGAAAGCATAATAAAATGGAGGAAAACGTATAACAGTAGACGAAAACGTAAAAAATGGATGAAAACGTAAAAAAAGGCAGAAAACGGACGACAACGTAAGGAAATAGACTAAAACGTAAAAAAATGGACGAAAACGTAAAGAATCTGACAAAAACGTAAAAAGTCGGACGAAAACATAAAGAATCAGACGAAAACATAAATAATCTGACGAAAACGTAAAAAGTCGGACGAAAACGTAAAGAATCGGATGAAAACGTAAAGAATCGGACGAAAACGTAAAAAAAAAACTAATTTTTAACTTGTTTGGGTTAGAGATTAATTACTTTCCCTTTAAGCGTTGAACTTTCCAACAAGGCCATAATACCACTTGATATTGACTATATATCCTTTTTACAAAACTCGTTGGGTTATGTTATTAAAACCCCCCTATGATGTGAAAATAGGGAGTGCTGGTCAAAATGTACAAACTGTGATGGACACCGTACAAACCCACAATGCACAGGGTCACACGAAACCCCCTTATGAGAGGGTCTGTATAAACTCCCCAACTCGTTTTACCGTATTTTCAACTACATATTTATTGTGCACAGAGTTTGTATCCGTACAAACCTCTTTATTCATGCAACCTATTTATTCATAAAATTTACAAAAGTACCAAGATCATGGAAATGTAAGCATGCAAAAAGTAGTTATACTTGCTGATCTCTTAAATGCAAAATAAATGAAATTCAAAGACAATAGGAATAAAGATGCAATTAAATATGCCAATCATGAGATGAATGTTATATGAGTTTCTCATTAATTGCTACCACTGTTTATTTTTAAGTATGCCAATCATGAGATGGATGTTATATGAGTTTCTCATTAATTGCTACACTGTTTATTTTTCTCTTATTCTTTTTATACATTATTGTACAAGGTACAGTAAATGAGTGCCTATATATATGTGTCGGGTTATGTTATACAAACTCTCCTTATATTATCATATCAGGGGGATTTGGTCAAGCTGTACAACCTGCGATGCACACCGTACAAACTGACGATGCGTAGAATGATTGGAAACTCTCCCTATGGGAGGGTCCAAATAACTTGCCCCATATGTGTTGTGAGGCAGTTTATACGGACCCCCTTATAGGGAGGGTATCCAATGATTGCAAGCTCCGGGAGATTTGTACATATAGCATATAAGGAGGGTATGTATAACATGGCCCGTATGTGGTATGGGGATGGAATTTATCTTTGGCACCCATAATTGCACAAGAGATTCTTTGTCCCACATCTTTAAAAGCTCTTGTTTTTCTGAAGTTGGCAACCTTGTTTTCAAATATTAGGGTTACCATATATGTTGGCCTAACTATATATGTTGGCGTACAAATAGTTCTCTTTCTATGAAAATTCTTCCCGATCATTATTTAAAATCGTACCAACTTCATTATTTGATTCCAAGTTTTCAGAGCCAACATAAACCACACTGAAAAGTAGCTTTCGATCATGAGTCAAGTGATGTGGAAATTGAGCTATACGTGTTGCAAGCTATATCAAGTTTGAATACGAGCTAGTCAAGGATGTAATAATGTTTGATTAAATAAATGGGTGTTGATTATTGATAATACAGAGTTTAGCGGTATTATTTTACTCTTAACCACTGGCTAGAAGGCATCGTGCTTGGAGATGGTTTGGATTCACGAAAGTGGCTAAGAACCGTTAGTCTCACTGTAGGAGGGGGACCATACGACCAACCTCGGGTGTAAGAGTAAGTGTATATTCTTTCCTTTTAGCTCACAAACGAGAGAAGACACTTCAGGATGAGGAAAAACTCGGTGACGGTGAACTGGTCTGTTTCCCATGCGAACTGCGAGACCAAGATCCAAGCCTGGAGAATACACCCTGGATTGTGACCCAAGCGGCGTTCGTGACCTTGTTTTTTCTTTTTTCTTTTTTTTTCCTTGGATCCTTGAGGGTCATGAAATTGGGATGTTCCCTCGGTTTCTTGCTCAATACTTTCGCCATAAAGGGGAGTAGCTGCTGGTAGTGCTTTTGACAAAACTCGTGAACTACTTTTGGCAGAGCAAACCCAGTTGGAAAATCGTGATGGCTATTTTTTCCCTATTGACAGTTTTTCGTACGAAATCGTCAATGTTGTTGGGAGTATCTTCCCTAACTTGATTCATGTAACACCCCCAAATTTGGTTTGTGGCAGCGGAAAAGCAATTTGGGTGTTACGGTGAGGATCGAAGTTTAAATCTCAGAAAACGGCCCAAAAAGGGCGTTTTGAAAGTTATATGTCATTCAAAATAATATCCTTGATACAAAGTGAAATATTTGATTTGAAAATCCCATAAAAGATGTGATAATTTTGAAAGGAATGACATATTCGATTTTACACCATTTAAGTTATCAGAGTATAAGATGCCCGCTCCGTGTCTTGTCCTGCTCCATTAATTACCTGAGATAAACATGCTTAAAATGTCAACACAATGGTTGGTGAGTTCGCGGAGTTTATAGAAACTAACTTTCTTCGAAAGGTGTATAGTGATTGTTGAAATAAATAGTAATCCCTTATGAAATAGTTAATAAGTTGTTTTGTATAAAATTCACAAGTAATTCATGTATGATATTCGAAATCATAAGTTTCAAGTTATGAATGCAGATGAGCTACGTTGTTATATGCTCAATGTAAACTGTTGTATCATCTTTTAACTATAATGATATACCAAGCATTTGGAGTTAATTTGTGCAGAATTCTTATTTAAGTCACATATGGTAACAGTTAAAGTTCAAGTACGGGATTCATAATCATAACACGTAGTGAAATAATAATCTAATGTCTGAAATCTATTAGTGTAAAGTGGTGGTCTTCTAGATACAGCTGTATCCTAGGATATATATGAAACATTCATATATTCATAAAGTTATATTGCCCTAAGTCTCATGACACGCAAAACGTTAACCATTTCCGTAAACCGGCGGGGTCCCACCAGGGTTACCTGATGGGGGATTTATGGCCCTCATGTGAATAGGTGACTTGCCAATTCCTATTTTTCTCAAATATAGTGCACCACGACTAATACGACTAACCATAAGGCATTCCGTCAAAGTATTAGTGGGGTAGGTCGTCAGCCTCCAACAGGTTTCGAAGCTGTTCACTATATTCGCGCTCACCGCAGTGATTAATGGCTCATGATCGAGGGACTTTATGGCAATAAAGGGGTACTTAGGCAATATAGGTCTCAGGGTTCATCAAGTATACGTATTCTGGTTTTTGGCAATTCTCTCCAGAAAATGTAGAATATCATAATAAAGTTAACAGTTCATTCATTTGTTATATGAATACATACAGTGAGTTTCAGTATCATGTTACGTCAAGTAGTCCGAAGATGTTATGTTTCAAGTTCAGTGTTTAAGCTAATCAAACAATTTGCACATATAACGTACACGTATTCCTTTCAAGTATAATTCAAACATATAAAGCATAGTTGATAGTTTTGAGCAAATCATGAGAGTTTTCAAGTAATATAAAACAGTTAAAGCATGTATCTCCCCCAAAAGAATTATTAAAAACAAGTGTGAAAAGTAGGGGCCACGACTCACGATAAATCATAAGAGTTTTCATAGTACTTATAGAAGTATAAACGTCAAGCAAATCATATATTTGATAAATGAGTAAAATATTTCGAAGCATGTATCTCCCCCAAAAATAGTTAGAAAACTGGTAAAAGTAGGGGCCATGAACTCACCTTAGCCACAGCAAAGCAAAGATCATACTGATACGACTGGCATCTAGAGCATATCACAACGGTCTCATACAGCACGAAGGTGCACAACCTAATACGTATACAGTTATCTCAAAACATGTCTAGCACAATATTAAAGTCTATAAAAGATAAAGTGTCATAGTTTTCGTGGATTACTCAGTTTCCAAAACTTATCAAAAGTTTAGTTTAAATGTTTCATGTGGTGTGGTAAGAAGACCTAGACCCGACAGACAACTCACGCCAAAAAGAATAGACATCAACAAACTCAAGAGGATACTGACGAGGATTCAAACCAAGGAGGACAACTTAGAAGCTAAAGACAAACAACATCTCAAATCAAATAACTAGTTTGTACGTTTCGGCATTTACCCCGTTATCCCCAAATAGTTTGTATAAGACAATGATGTTTAAAAATGAATTTAGTTAATAAAACTAGTTTTTCTCGAGTCGTCGAGGCTTGGATTATTCAAAACTGAAATTATAATACTTAACAAGTTATGTCTCGCTATTGTTCTCGTAAATTTTAGTTTAGGTTTTATTGAAGATTTTGTGTCCGTTTCGAGTCTTAATATATTATACCGTCTCAAGTCTCAAAATGTTCAATGAGTCCAATATCTAGTAGGTAAGTCCGATAACGATCCACATTTGTCCAAACGTCCAAGTATAATAATCATATCCGTATTCAAATCCAAGTACAATTTCAAATGTCTAATACATACTAAATTTTCCAAGTAACCAAAACGTAACAAATGACACGACAAGATTCATATCCCAATCTCAACCCCACAATTTACTAACTATTACCGTTTTCACTAAATCCTCAAATTCAACCCAACCAAAACTCTTTTATAACACTAATGGGCTTTGGCCCGTTGAATCCAATAAGCATACCAAGTTGGGCTTTGGCCCAAGGTTAAACAAACAATCCCATATGGCTGTTAAACTGAGACTCATACCGACGTGATTAACCACATAACAAGGACAACAGAACTTTGATCAATATATGACAATTCCTTATGCCGAGACCCACAACGAACCCATAGCAATAACATGACAATAACGACTCTTGCCGAGACCTGGACCTTGACTCTCTCTCTCGGCTGCCAATTCCCATGCCAACTATAACCACCCTCGCAATAATAACAAAACCAATAACAATGACGACAATCGATACTACCACGAGGACCATGGCCGAGACCATTATGATCTCGGCTCAACCTCTACAATCCAAACAGCAGTAATACCCATAACAACAACGACAACAATCAAAAATCAAAACATGACAATAACCACGAGTAACGACCACGATATACTAGACCGGTTACTACGACAATAACAATAACAACATCACAACGACAACCCAAAGATTAATTTATGTCAAAACGGGTTCGACCCGTGTCCCAACCGGGTATAAACCCGACCCGATCCAAACCAAGCACAAACACCATCACAGTTTCTTACCACACGATTTTAGCCTCAAAACAAGTTTAAAAATCACGTTTATCTTTAGTTTTTACTCGCAATTTAATACCTCGGTTTGAATATAGTTTAAATCCATGAAACACAACAATAATAATAATCGGTAATAATAATAATAATAATATTGACGGGTTTTCTCGGTTTTTACCGTGACTAGAAGAGAACGAGAGGAAGCGGCGGCTGTGGTGGCTGTGGTGGTACTCGAACCAACATACTCCATGAATAACCCGACTGAGAAAAGAGGCGCGTACATGATGAAGACGGATGCTTCATGGCGCGTGTGGTATAGTGGGATGAAGAGGATGTCGCAAGGTTCATGATAATGGTGGCGGTGGGAGGTGGTGATCGGAGGTGGGGCTCCGGTGGCCGGAAATGGTGGCCGGTAATGTTAGAGAGGGAGAGTGGAAGAAGGCAGGCTATTGGAGAATTATAAAAGTTTGTAGGTGTGAGTGTTATCCGGTTTTTATATAAGAGTCGGAATAGATATCTTATGGAGGATTGCTAATACACGTATATGTGAATAATGGGCCTTAGTTTGCTATGGTTATTAACTAGTACACACCTCATGGTAATAGAACACTTCCACGTTCATAATATAAAATAACATACACGTTACTGATTTTGCATGAATGGCACAAAATAAAACACATATTGTATTTTGGGCTTGATGTGTTGTATAATCATGAGACATATATTTTGAAATTGTAACTTGTAGTTGACGTGGCCTATTAGGAGATGGATTGGTAGTTTTTGTGACAATCTTTAGGTCTATTATTAGTTTAAGGTTTAAAGGGTATAGTTTGCTCCCGGTAATTACTAGCTTCAAGTCCTTATGTCACGAAACTTAAAACCAGGTAACGGAAAAATGTAACGTTTATAAAAATGTCAAAGTTTATTAATATATTCCAACTAAAAATATTAGACATGTAATAAGTTTAACGGATAGTGTATACGTTAATAAAATTTAATAGGTTTGAGTATAAAGAGTTTAATGTAAAATAATAAAGTGAAAATAGTTCATATAAAATATGTAAGCTTATCCAAATCTTATGTTGGTCGTGAGTATAGTATATTAAAGAAAAATTTAAATTTCTCCATAAAAATGGGCTTTGTTAAATGATAAGTCAAAGGTATTATTAATTAACAAAGATTATCATGACGGATTTTTGTAGGATCTTACAGTATCTACCTCTCAATTTTTGAACTTCGTCCCGAAGTTCAATCCGTGATAGATATTTGGAAAATGTGGTGTTCTGAAATGAGAGTTTATGGGTAATGTTGTCGAGGTATTTCTTATTTGAATATCAAAGTGGCGAGATTCCAACTAAATTTATTTGTAATAGACAGAATAATTTCGAATGTTTGATCGATTGTTTAAAATATGGTTTACGAGTAGTGAAAGTAACAGTTGCGAGTAGGAAGTATTTAGCACTTAATGTTTAGTGTTCTAATGGTCGAGACTAGGGGATTTTTAGTGGTAGTGATTTGAAATTTAATGATCGTGAATAGTAAAATAATGGGTACTTTCTCCACTTAGATTCCCTATTTAATCTTATCCACTCTTTTTCCTTTTTCACTTTTCCGCTCCCCTTCTTCATCTCACATCTTTATCTTCTTCGAACAAATACCTTACCATGCCGTCGATCGTCATTTTTGCCGCTACCGTATACATTGTTTCCGTCGCCACTTATTTAGCTTTCTTCCCTGATGAAAACTCTGACTATTACATCGCATCGTTGGCGTTCGTCGTACTCCTCACGATTTTTGCGATCAATGTGGATAAGATTTTGAGGTGAGGATCTCGGCTAGTGTAGTTAAAATGTAGTTTTGTTGTTTGTCGATGTAACCTTTAATGATTGTGAAATAAAATCATGTTTATGTTTAGTTATAATTCTCGGCATAACTTTTAACGTTTTGTTATGTTTATGACGCAGAGTAATCAAGGTGCTTCATCCTATGGTGGCTCTTGCTATCGTTGGGTTGGTGGGGGTCGTTATTTCTATGGTGGGTCAACCGATTGAAGATTGTATGCCTTACATTGTGTTTATTGTGTTGTTAGCACTTCCGATGTTAATCATTTCGCTATGTATTAACCTCCATGGTTTCAAATAAGATTTGTGTTATTTGCGTTTCCTAAAGATTGTTGTGAATTCTTATAATTTTTAGTTTCGTATTTTTCTTGACTTCGTATAATAGAGCAGTGAGTAATGGTTAATGAGTGTAGATATGACTGAGGTTGACTAAAAGTGAGTTAAATTATTTTGTCTCGAGATCTTGTTTTTGGAATGAAAATTGTTATTCTATTGTGGTTTGAAAAATAAACATGATTCATAATTTTTGAAAATCACAAATTTATGGGGTAAACTATTCGTCAAACAAAGAGTTTGTAATAATAGATTTTAACAATGATGATTTCGGATAAGAACTTGTTGAATGTAAAAATAGTTGTTGAACTTTAGTTTTTGTAAAGAAAAACTTGTTAGATAAAGTCTTAAATGGTAACACAAAATTGGTTTGCTTTATATATGTAAAACCGCGTCTTACGTTAATAACTTATTTATTTTTCAAAGTATCCAAGTTGTTAGCTAAGTATGAAAACAAGGAGGGAAATAAATATGCTGCAAGATGAAATGTGTTGTAGTTAAAAAAATCATTTTGTTTCTTAGGATTATTATTCGTTCTTGGGGCAAAAGAGAAACACGAAAGTTGGTTTGTTTTGGTTGTAGTTGAGTCCACAGAGATGAAATATGACCAAATAATTAGACGGGATTTCGTTTGAATTTGTTGAGATTGTTGGGAACTTAAATTAAGCAAAGTATTTTGGGCAATATATGATTTTTGTTGAAGCCATTTTAAGATTTGATAGTCGGGGCTGAGTTTTGATCGTCACATGATTGAGTATTGGAAAGGATTTATTACACATGATTTATTGGTAAGTGTCTAATTGAGACGTATGAAAATATTGGTAGGTTGTTAAGTGAATGATCCAAAGTAACGGGTATGAGTCGATTAGATTAGAAATAAATCTTAAGTTCTTAAGCTTTATTAGAGTTGGGTTCGAGTATTAATGATAAACAAGGGTGTGTTGGTTTGTTGTTGACAATAGGTCGAGAATAAATGTTTCAAGGATAAGTTTAGTTTGACGAATGTTGAACACATGTTTCATGACATATATGGTTACTAGGTAGTTTTTTTTTTTTTTTTTTTTTTTTTTGAGATCATCAAATTTTCGTATAGTGTCTAAGAGTTTCGAGAGGAAGTTAGGAGGTTCACTATTTCCTAGAGGACGAGTAGTCAAATCGTATGGAAAGTATTATTTGTATGTGGCGTGTTCAGGATTTTTAAATCATAGTGGGGCGTGTTTAACGCGATTTGTTCCTGCCTCTTGCGTTGAATTGCGAAAACCAAAGTAAATATTTTACTTACCACGTATCTCAGAGCTAGTTGTTAGTTTTACTAGACATAGATTTTGAAAGTTTTACCGTTTGAATACAAACAATTATATTTCTTATTTGAAAGATATTTTTCCAAACCCTTATAAATATCATTGGCATGGTTGGGTTACCTATACACACACAATTCAATGGCTTGTAAGCTACCACATACCGCTGAACAAATTCAACTGTACATCAAGGCAGAAACGGAGGGTAGTGACGTGGATCATCAAAATGCTATTGTGAAGGTCATTTTACAGTTTGAAGCTACGAAACAATTGAAAAGACGACTTAGGGAAAACTATGCTAAGTGCACAGACATTTCAGATGGTAGGAAGTATGTGATTGACAAGTTTTTGTATGATGAATCTTGCAAAGATGCTGCTGTCATCGAATCGTTGTGGTCATGTGTTCATCAGATAGATGACCAGATTTCTAACAAAGTTCGTTGGAGCTTGGAAGAGAACGTTGAAGCTGCTAGGGTTGAACATCAACAACAACAACAACAACAAAAGCAAAAGCAACAAAATCCACCACTACTACAATATCAACAACAACCACAACTACAACAAGGTGCATCAAGTTCATCTACACCAAGGGTGGTTGTGCAACAACAACATTTGCCTCATCTGGATCATTTCCAGCCAAGTTTCGAGGAAAATGTGGCAGTTGATGATGGTGGTTGGACTCCTGCCATGGATTGGGAGCTGAGCAGGTTGGAAGCTCAATGGGAGGAAGAGAAGTTGGCGAGCTTTGATCCTTATGATGACGGTTATGATTCCAACAATTCTCAGACTTGGGATCATCCGGACTACCTTTGAAGTTTAGGTTTAGGTTTATGTGATGTTTTAATTCAGTATCGTTTGTAATGTTTAAGTATTTCCGTCAAGTTTATTTGAATAATATGGTGTTTGGATGTTTATGCTATGAACATATCTTGGAAAAGAACTCATTACTCTGCTAGATTTAGATATTTTACAGAAATCTGTGTGAGTAACCTATTTGTTAAACAAAGAGTTTTGTCGATAACAGATTCTCACATAGGGATATTTGAATGAAGATTCGGTGTATGTAGAGAAAGTTGCTGAATCCCGGCTTTTAGGGTATGGGAGATCTTGTTTGTCTTCATGTGAGGAAATAGTTAGTGCAAGTGGTTAGAATAGTAAGAGACAGTATTACGATAGGAGTGTTGCTTTGAATTCGTATACTAACACTATGTATCACTATTTAGGAGTTCTAATGAGAGTTATGCTGTGTGTTTGATGAATTTTTATGGTTATCAGTTTCATGCTAGTGCTCTTACAGATATAAATAAGCCCACTTATTTATAATTCGTTATTTACATAGAGAGGCGTCCCAAACAATGTAAATAAGGAAATATAAACTTATGGTTCAGCGCTTTACAATTTCTTTAATTAAACAAAAGGCATCCCAATCATTCAAATAAGGACATTGTAAACCATCTTACTTAAGAATTTCTGATTTAACACTCATACCAATCCACACAATATCCCTGTGCGGATTTTCCGAAAATACAGTAAAGTTTATTTTACATGCACCTATAAAGATACGAATAAGATAATTAAAGATGGTTGGTACGGTACTTGAAATAGTTGTTGAATATATACATATAACGTTGAGTGTGAAATAGTATAGTGTGTAATGTGTAAAAAAAATAAACATCAAGCATGTAAAGATTAGTGCAAAACGATCTTAATAGGTAATGTGTTGAGCACGGCAGTCTGCAGACACGGAGGGCGTAAAATGGTATGGTGTAAGATCATTTATTTTGAAAATGTGGTTATAGTTCGATGTTTTAAAACGTTTGATTCTCTATAACCATAGGCTCTGATACCAAACTGTAACACCCCCAAATTTGGTTTGTGGCAGCGGAAAAGTAATTTGGGTGTTACGGTGAGGATCGAAGTTTAAATCTCAGAAAACGGCCCAAAAAGGGCGTTTTGAAAGTTATATGTCATTCAAAATAATATCCTTGATACAAAGTGAAATATTTGATTTGAAAATCCCATAAAAGATGTGATAATTTTGAAAGGAATGACATATTCGATTTTACACCATTTAAGTTATCAGAGTATAAGATGCCCGCTCCGTGTCTTGTCCTGCTCCATTAATTACCTGAGATAAACATGCTTAAAATGTCAACACAATGGTTGGTGAGTTCGCGGAGTTTATAGAAACTAACTTTCTTCGAAAGGTGTATAGTGATTGTTGAAATAAATAGTAATCCCTTATGAAATAGTTAATAAGTTGTTTTGTATAAAATTCACAAGTAATTCATGTATGATATTCGAAATCATAAGTTTCAAGTTATGAATGCAGATGAGCTACGTTGTTATATGCTCAATGTAAACTGTTGTATCATCTTTTAACTATAATGATATACCAAGCATTTGGAGTTAATTTGTGCAGAATTCTTATTTAAGTCACATATGGTAACAGTTAAAGTTCAAGTACGGGATTCATAATCATAACACGTAGTGAAATAATAATCTAATGTCTGAAATCTATTAGTGTAAAGTGGTGGTCTTCTAGATACAGCTGTATCCTAGGATATATATGAAACATTCATATATTCATAAAGTTATATTGCCCTAAGTCTCATGACACGCAAAACGTTAACCATTTCCGTAAACCGGCGGGGTCCCACCAGGGTTACCTGATGGGGGATTTATGGCCCTCATGTGAATAGGTGACTTGCCAATTCCTATTTTTCTCAAATATAGTGCACCACGACTAATACGACTAACCATAAGGCATTCCGTCAAAGTATTAGTGGGGTAGGTCGTCAGCCTCCAACAGGTTTCGAAGCTGTTCACTATATTCGCGCTCACCGCAGTGATTAATGGCTCATGATCGAGGGACTTTATGGCAATAAAGGGGTACTTAGGCAATATAGGTCTCAGGGTTCATCAAGTATACGTATTCTGGTTTTTGGCAATTCTCTCCAGAAAATGTAGAATATCATAATAAAGTTAACAGTTCATTCATTTGTTATATGAATACATACAGTGAGTTTCAGTATCATGTTACGTCAAGTAGTCCGAAGATGTTATGTTTCAAGTTCAGTGTTTAAGCTAATCCAACAATTTGCACATATAACGTACACGTATTCCTTTCAAGTATGATTCAAACATATAAAGCATAGTTGATAGTTTTGAGCAAATCATGAGAGTTTTCAAGTAATATAAAACAGTTAAAGCATGTATCTCCCCCAAAAGAATTATTAAAAACAAGTGTGAAAAGTAGGGGCCACGACTCACGATAAATCATAAGAGTTTTCATAGTACTTATAGAAGTATAAACGTCAAGCAAATCATATATTTGATAAATGAGTAAAATATTTCGAAGCATGTATCTCCCCCAAAAATAGTTAGAAAACTGGTAAAAGTAGGGGCCATGAACTCACCTTAGCCACAGCAAAGCAAAGATCATACTGATACGACTGGCATCTAGAGCATATCACAACGGTCTCATACAGCACGAAGGTGCACAACCTAATACGTATACAGTTATCTCAAAACATGTCTAGCACAATATTAAAGTCTATAAAAGATAAAGTGTCATAGTTTTCGTGGATTACTCAGTTTCCAAAACTTATCAAAAGTTTAGTTTAAATGTTTCATGTGGTGTGGTAAGAAGACCTAGACCCGACAGACAACTCACGCCAAAAAGAATAGACATCAACAAACTCAAGAGGATACTGACGAGGATTCAAACCAAGGAGGACAACTTAGAAGCTAAAGACAAACAACATCTCAAATCAAATAACTAGTTTGTACGTTTCGGCATTTACCCCGTTATCCCCAAATAGTTTGTATAAGACAATGATGTTTAAAAATGAATTTAGTTAATAAAACTAGTTTTTCTCGAGTCGTCGAGGCTTGGATTATTCAAAACTGAAATTATAATACTTAACAAGTTATGTCTCGCTATTGTTCTCGTAAATTTTAGTTTAGGTTTTATTGAAGATTTTGTGTCCGTTTCGAGTCTTAATATATTATACCGTCTCAAGTCTCAAAATGTTCAATGAGTCCAATATCTAGTAGGTAAGTCCGATAACGATCCACATTTGTCCAAACGTCCAAGTATAATAATCATATCCGTATTCAAATCCAAGTACAATTTCAAATGTCTAATACATACTAAATTTTCCAAGTAACCAAAACGTAACAAATGACACGACAAGATTCATATCCCAATCTCAACCCCACAATTTACTAACTATTACCGTTTTCACTAAATCCTCAAATTCAACCCAACCAAAACTCTTTTATAACACTAATGGGCTTTGGCCCGTTGAATCCAATAAGCATACCAAGTTGGGCTTTGGCCCAAGGTTAAACAAACAATCCCATATGGCTGTTAAACTGAGACTCATACCGACGTGATTAACCACATAACAAGGACAACAGAACTTTGATCAATATATGACAATTCCTTATGCCGAGACCCACAACGAACCCATAGCAATAACATGACAATAACGACTCTTGCCGAGACCTGGACCTTGACTCTCTCTCTCGGCTGCCAATTCCCATGCCAACTATAACCACCCTCGCAATAATAACAAAACCAATAACAATGACGACAATCGATACTACCACGAGGACCATGGCCGAGACCATTATGATCTCGGCTCAACCTCTACAATCCAAACAGCAGTAATACCCATAACAACAACGACAACAATCAAAAATCAAAACATGACAATAACCACGAGTAACGACCACGATATACTAGACCGGTTACTACGACAATAACAATAACAACATCACAACGACAACCCAAAGATTAATTTATGTCAAAACGGGTTCGACCCGTGTCCCAACCGGGTATAAACCCGACCCGATCCAAACCAAGCACAAACACCATCACAGTTTCTTACCACACGATTTTAGCCTCAAAACAAGTTTAAAAATCACGTTTATCTTTAGTTTTTACTCGCAATTTAATACCTCGGTTTGAATATAGTTTAAATCCATGAAACACAACAATAATAATAATCGGTAATAATAATAATAATAATATTGACGGGTTTTCTCGGTTTTTACCGTGACTAGAAGAGAACGAGAGGAAGCGGCGGCTGTGGTGGCTGTGGTGGTACTCGAACCAACATACTCCATGAATAACCCGACTGAGAAAAGAGGCGCGTACATGATGAAGACGGATGCTTCATGGCGCGTGTGGTATAGTGGGATGAAGAGGATGTCGCAAGGTTCATGATAATGGTGGCGGTGGGAGGTGGTGATCGGAGGTGGGGCTCCGGTGGCCGGAAATGGTGGCCGGTAATGTTAGAGAGGGAGAGTGGAAGAAGGCAGGCTATTGGAGAATTATAAAAGTTTGTAGGTGTGAGTGTTATCCGGTTTTTATATAAGAGTCGGAATAGATATCTTATGGAGGATTGCTAATACACGTATATGTGAATAATGGGCCTTAGTTTGCTATGGTTATTAACTAGTACACACCTCATGGTAATAGAACACTTCCACGTTCATATATAAAATATACATACACGTTACTGATTTTGCATGAATGGCACAAAATAAAACACATATTGTATTTTGGGCTTGATGTGTTGTATAATCATGAGACATATATTTTGAAATTGTAACTTGTAGTTGACGTGGCCTATTAGGAGATGGATTGGTAGTTTTTGTGACAATCTTTAGGTCTATTATTAGTTTAAGGTTTAAAGGGTATAGTTTGCTCCCGGTAATTACTAGCTTCAAGTCCTTATGTCACGAAACTTAAAACCAGGTAACGGAAAAATGTAACGTTTATAAAAATGTCAAAGTTTATTAATATATTCCAACTAAAAATATTAGACATGTAATAAGTTTAACGGATAGTGTATACGTTAATAAAATTTAATAGGTTTGAGTATAAAGAGTTTAATGTAAAATAATAAAGTGAAAATAGTTCATATAAAATATGTAAGCTTATCCAAATCTTATGTTGGTCGTGAGTATAGTATATTAAAGAAAAATTTAAATTTCTCCATAAAAATGGGCTTTGTTAAATGATAAGTCAAAGGTATTATTAATTAACAAAGATTATCATGACGGATTTTTGTAGGATCTTACTGTTGTTGGGAGTATCTTCCCTAACTTGATTCATGTTCTTAGGACGCAGTTGTGTTTCGGTCCCACGGATGGCGCCACTTGATAATACAGAGCTTAGCGGTATTATTTTACTATCAACTACCGACTATAAGGCACAACTTGTTGCTTGGAGATAGTTTGGATTCCCGAGAGTGTATCTGCTAAGAAAGAGCACCGTTAGTCTCGTCGTGGGAGGGGGATCCACGATATACCTCGGGTGTGTAAAACCTGAGTTCAAATGGTTCAATGTCTGATATTTATGATTCAGAGATTTTGTCGTTTTCCCTGAATCACGGGTGGCGGATCCCGCTAATGTCCGATGGACAATAGCGTGACTGCCTCGAGCTTGATACCTTAAGCATTGATACCCGAGCTGTAATAACCCGAAATTTTTCAAGTTATTAATTTCCTGTAAACTCGAAGTAATCAATTATGAAGTTTTATTCAAGTCATTTTATTCATCTTCGCATTTAAAAATTTTGCTCTGTTTAAACTGATAAACAACAAATGATATTGCCAAACGAACAAGGTGGCAAAACTCACATTCCATTTTTACTGGAACCACACGCGTACCGACACAACCCTAATAACGGCATGAATCTAATATTGGTTATCCGGAATCAATAATTTTGTTTTTATATTACTTTTATAAAAATGTCCTTGAAAATAATATTTTACGTGCTCACGATAAACCGGAAAACACTAATCGAACCGGATCTCAGCGAAACCCGGGATACACTTAAACCTATTAACTTAACACTCACCTTTTATTTAAAACCCTAACACTTACCTTTTATTAAATTGACACTTACCTTTTTATTATAATTAAAACAAAAAAAAATATACATAAAACGTTAAATACATTCCCCTCTCTCACTTATCCCCACCCACGCCTCTCCTCTTTTCCCTCTCACCCTCTGCATCTCACTGCCCCTCCTGATAAATCACACGCCACCTCCTTCAACCTTTTCCTCAAATCTATAACCAGCCAAGGGAGTGACATTATAAACAAGACAAGATCAAGTTTTATCTTCTTCCTCCCATACATAAGGAGCGTCTGCCATCTCTGTCGAATCCAAAGGTCAACAAACCAAGCCAAGAAGATGACGATATGGCTTCCCTTTTTGGCCTTGGGAGCGTTTGAAGATCAAGAAAGATAGAGTCAACCATTCTTTGATTATCCTTTAAATCCCCAACCGATCTACAGCGAACCCACTCACTCTCAAAAGAAAATTTATCAACACAATCTCATAAGTGGTGAAAGGGAAGTTTTCTGTGGAGGAGGAGTGTGGTTTGCTTGATTCGGACTCGGGTTTCTTTTGATTTCTTTTGGTCTCCTGTTAATCGACCCATTGTGTAAGGGTTCTAAATCTTTTCTTTCTTTTGATTTCTTTGTTTCATTCGAATGAACATGCTCCTGATGTGAATTTTCAAGCTCTCATTTGTTAAGAATTGTTAAACACATGATTCGTTATTTTTATTGTGGATATTATGTTTCCGTTTCAAAAGCTTAATTATTGTGCTATTCGATCTTGTTGTAATGATTAAGTTATGGTGTGGTAGAAAATAAAACTTAAAAACTGAAAATTTTATTGGCACGAAAACTGGAAGTGTTTTCGCTTGCTTACGTGTTCTTGATCGAATGGAGTTAAAAAGAGTAGTAAACATAGTACTAAGTTTGGTCTTTATTTATGCTCAAGTCGTGTGTTCGAGTTGTACTCGAAGCTGTTTGGATTTTTCCTTCTTGCACAAATCCTGTTGGTAATTTACTTGTACTCGAACTAGGTTGTGAAGTCATATATACACTAGTGTTTGATCTTGGTTAGTTCAATTCAAATGTGTTTTGAAGTCGCGAGTCATCTTGGTCGCAAATGGTAAACTAGGTTCGATTGTGTTGTGGGTATACCGGTTTTCCTTGTGTTTGTGTTGCGTTTGAACTCGAACTGAATTGTAGTCGTGATTACGTTCGACTCTTAATTGTGTTTTGGGTTGAGTTTTGCTTGTTTTGCTTGGTCAAGAGGGCCTCGAAAACTCTCATAACAAGTACTTGGATTGGTCAAAGTGAGGGTCGAATTCTCCGTCTTGTTTCGTTCGAGCACTATGACATAAAAAGAAACAAAACGCCATCCTTGTTTTCTAGATTTTAGATACGCATTCCACTAACCCTTCCTTATTTCGAGCAATATAACACTGGATCAAAGTCCATTGTCTGCTGGGTTGCCTTCTGTTTGGGCCAAAGTCCATCAGTAGTTGCACATATTTTTCTCACACTCTAATAGGCCAAGCCTATTTCACCAATTGGGGCCTAGCCCACTCCGAACTTCCAACGGCCTGTTCCAAATTAATAAGTGGGCCGCAGCCCACTTCGCTATACCCGATCATGCTACATGTTCGAAATATATATAAAAGGCGTCATCACAATCGTCAACTTATAAAACACGTCTATTACAAAATTCATGCCTTCATAATCCGACATTTAAATTGTTACACTACAATCTCGCAATACACATATCTATCTAAACTACATTGTTGACATTAGACTTCAGTTGTCATATTAAAATTAATTTTTGTAAGTCATTTAATACTTCAAAAAGTTTGGTTTATTAAAATACATGTAAATGCCTCAATCTATGATATATATGTTTTCAAACTTATTAAACTCGATGTAATATTTTGCACATGAAATTATCTATTATCAAAACATTTTGAATGCTATAAACACATATATACTTCTTTATTTCTCATACACACTCACGCGCACTTGTAATATAAATACTCCCTCGACTATAACACGTTCCCTCGCGCCGTCAACGTCTTTTGATTATTAGTTGCCCCGTACATAGTCTTTCAGTTATTGTCAAACTGGAGATTATTCGTCTTATCATACACGTAAGCAATTCCAAGAGCCAATAGACACAAACATTTAGAAAAATATATTTTCAAACTTAAATGTTGCCACACCAGCAACAATAACAAACACATTTTGAAAACTTTTAAACTTATTTACGTTCATCGAGTCTTAAATTAGAACTGCAAACTAAATTATGCCATACTAATCTAGGTCACGCGCCGGAACTACCACCTACCATTTGACTCTATTTCATTTCAGACTACTACTACACTAAGGTGAGTTCATAGTCCCACTTTTTACTATGTTTTCAAATCCCGTGGGGAGATACATGCTATAAATCTGAACACAAGTAATTTCTGTATGCTATCCTGATTGATATTGCTAAGTTAATATTGTCTAAGTTACCACCCTTGCCAAAAGTCTCTCATATCATAAACCATTAATCACCTGCGAGTGAACGCGAATTTAGTGAATAGATCTATTGGAAGTTGACGCCCCATTTGAAGTTAGCCTGGCATGGTAACCAAATGCACTTTATTCGAATCAACTAAGAGTTTGGCAAACTCCTACGACGAGGTCACTATCACCTACATCATTTTATGATGTGGGCTATTTATATCATTTATGATATCACCCGATGTTAAGGTTTGCGTGTCATAAGGCTTAGGGCAATATATTACACTACGATATCATTAATTTTACTACTATCTGACTTGTGTTCAAACTATTACAAATAAAACACTATGGATTCACTCAAACTTTGTGTTGACCCTTTTAGCATGTTTTATCTCAGGTATCTAAGAAGCATAAATGGCACGGAGTGGATTAGGGCCCCTTTTGGACGACGTCCAAAATAATGTCATCATTCATTTTAACTTAAACATTTTCATTATGTACTATTAAATGTTATGGAACCGTTGTTGCAAACTCTGATTTTATTTGATGAATGATAACTAAATTTTCTCAAAACGTCTCTTTCGAGTTGTTTTCTATAATTGTGACTATGATCTGAGATTTAATACCCCAATTAGACTTCCGCTGCTTCATTACGATTTTCGGGGTGTTACACGAGCTATCTTGTTTGCATGTGCGGTTTCCCGCCGCCTTTAGGAGTTGTGTTGCAGCCGGGACCTACCTTTTTACCCATATATGGAAAGATTTGGTCCGCATTCCTTTCCCACAATATATTTCTTTCTTCTCCAAATGGGTTACGTGATTCATAACTTGAAGCTTACTCATATTTGCGAGGACGTGGCTAAGGAGTACTTAACTAAGGCTTATGCATTTGTCCTGGCAGCCGAACTTTACTCCCTGGTTTCATCTTCATGTTATCCCTCGTCCGACTCCGCTCACCTGCTCCGTTCCAGCTAGGACTCATGCTTTGTTTCCGGCAGAAGTGTTGTTAGCTTCTATAAGGTAGATTCCGCCCTATACGTTATCAAGAATATATGATGCGTACAATGATCTTGAACTTAGTTGTTCATGTGAAGTGAACCGGTCGTGCGTTCTAATGTTGAACCTAATCTTTAGACGGGATCAATTTACGATATTGCGTAGTCATTGGTAGTTCCCTTAACTTAAAGAACCAACAAAAAAGTTAAATAGAGGAATCGATGTTTAAGAATAATATCATATGAGGTACTCATGCATTTAGAACAATGTCATGTATAGCTTAATTGATTTTTCAGTAAGATGTCAAAATTAAACTAAAGTGAATAACTCTATACATTTGCGTGCAACATCGTTACAATACAGATAATGATGCAACGAATTAACGAATTGCATATTCAAAAACAATTTTTAACGGCAGTTCTTCTGATGATAATTGTTTATCAAGAAAAAAAGTAAACACAATACTCCTATACACTAAATGAAGAATAATGAGAAATTATTGTTACATCTAAAAGTTATGCTTAATTTTGTGCCTAAACATGCATCGCAAAAATTCATTGGTTGTATCAACCGGACCCACTCATTCACAATCTATTAAGGTAATGACACATAAGTTAGGTCTTCCAATCTTTTTCCAATAATAATTTCATTATAATCAGGTTTCGATTTTTAGAAGTTTCAGTTCACCTTTTTTTTTTTTTTTTTTTTTTTTTCACGATTGAATTGAAATTCAAAAACATCGGATAAAACATGCACAATAAGGTCCAACTCGTAAGGACCAATGACCGGCTACCGAAGGATTAAACTGGTTTTAAGTACATGTTATATTTTCGTATATTGCACTAGTGTCATTTAAAGTAGAAGCTCTTTATATACTCTTTATTGAAAGCATAGCCTTACGTTTTTTTCATTGAGAAAGAAAGGTAATGGTCCATTGTTTTGAACAGTATTTTCTTTAAAGACGTTGAAAATTTTCAAAGTAATAAAATATGAATAAATAACCATCTCAGGAAAAAAAAAAAAAAAAAAAAAAAAAAAAAAAAAAAAACTCTAAGAGAAATATAATTTATCATGTGTGTGATTCACCAGTCTAGTACGTTTCAGTTTTAACAATTATTTAAGCTACCCATCCGGTAAGAAAAAAGTATCAAAATTTATAATACTCGAACCCAACCTGCATCTGAGAACTCTTAATGTTTCTTTGGGTACCAATGGTTTTCAACTTTTTTTTTTTTTTTTTTTTTTTTTAGAAAGGAACCTATCGTCACACAGTATCAAACCGGGTAAAACACTCTTTTTTCAATAAGGTTGGCGTGGCCACTAAAAGGTTGTCTGCGTGTAATGTTTAATCAAGGAACAGTAGGTCGCCAATCCCGCTTAGCTGCCCGTCTAACTTTTGTCGCGGGCTCATGCCTACCTACAAAAGACGATTTGCAAAATACGTACAATGAGAGAATAGACTCGAATCCCATAAACTTATTCCACAAGAGTTTGGATTACCAAGGAAAATAAAATGAAACATACAGTAGAATATTATAAATAAACCATGTACAAATATAAGAAACAAAAAAGTATGTATTTCTTACTGTGTGATAAAATTGAGGAAACAAGGGTAAGAAGATAAACAGTGGGACTTTGAACAGTGAAGATGTGGTGAAGATGACTGATGAGAGGTTGAAGGTGGGGGGTGGTCTCACTTGGACCATGGTCCAACCTGTCTGACATTTACCTCTGCCAGTAAAATCCATGTGACAACAAGCATCTATCTCTATACATATTATACTACCAATCATTCACATTCATAAAAAAAAAAAAAAAAAAAAAAAAAAAAAAAAAAAAAACACAAAAAAAAACAACTTACATGCACTTAGGGGGTTAACAACTCATCACCACACTATATCCCATACCACACTCCTAACCAATCCCCTTATGTCACCTCATTCCCATATTTTTTCATACCACACTCCCAAATTTTGTTAGCATCCCATACCAACTACATCCCATACCTCACTACAATTAAAAAAAAAAAAAAAAAACCATTGAAAAGCTTCCAACGTCTCTTTTTCATCTCCATCTCGTGCGTGATCCCATCCCTCAATTTCCATACCGTGCCCCATACCGTGGGGATGGCGGCGGTGTTCCCGCACGATATGGGCTTCATACCATGTCCATAATGCATACGTTGTCAACCCCCTTACTTTATTTTTTCACCTTCATCATCATTTTCTACCATTTCAAGACAAAGGTCTTAAACTGACCAAACTGCAACATAACACAGTGTACTACAATAACATATATTTGACATCACTTTGCAATCCAAGACACAAAAGCATTTGTACAATTTTCACACAGTAACTTCTCATAATCTATGAGCTTTATGGTGTCAATGACCTAAATTTTGTACAACATGACAGATGGGAAATGGCCAATTTGTATGCTATATTTTCCTATTGGTTCCGTGATTTAAACATAATAGTTCTTTTATCAAAATATAGTAACATTACTTATAACATTTCCTAATGCTTCATTATGTGCCAGTAAATGCAAGGAAGTACCACGTTGAATATATTTCTACTACAAAACAGGTTTATGTTTGTTATGAGATACTGTGGCAATGTTACATTTTTAACTTTATGTTAGGCATCATTACTTAAACTAGTAATCATCCACACAACTCCAAAAGGGTCCCTGTGATAACGCTGCGTGTAATCAATATCAAGAAACTATTTCATTAGTCGTTATGTGAAATGAAATGCTAACAAATGCCACATATAAATGTTTCATTAGAAAAGGGCAGACATGATAGGGGCTACTTCTTGAATACTTGTTCGTATTTGCTACCGGCACGTTATAAAGGATCATATTAGACGCAGCTCATGTCGACGTTTGAATGCAAAATTAGAAAACTTGCCTACTCTGTTACCGTTTACTTCCAATTAGAGTTTCGATATAATTTTATTAGTAAAGGATGTTTTTATTAGATTACTGATGTTAGATAACCTTTAATTAGTGATCATAGATTCATTTGGTATGCCTAAATGTTTACATCCTTGAATCTTTCGAAATAGAACACAGACTACTTTTTCTTCTCGTTTATCGCATACTTAAAGATCAAAACTAGTGGTCAGAGAGTTCTAATTTCCCCACAAGAGGTCTCAGGTTCGAACCTCACTAGGCACATCTTAATTGTGGCCAGGGAAGGGTCCGCAGACGGCACATGGACACCCTGGAACCAGTTAGGCCGCGTACATGTGGGTCAAAAGTGACTCGCCCTCCCAGGTAACACAAATAGGGAAAAGCGTCATCCGTTTACCCGTTTTGAAAGAGCAAAACTAACTTTCTTACATTAGAGTAAAATTTTGTATAGTTGCTATTGCCATGTGAAAGAGTTCCACATCAGATGCAGCCCATGTCGATGTTTCGGGACAAAATTATAAAACTTGTCTGCTTTGTTACTAATTACTTCTGGTTATAGCTTTAATCATTTTGAAATAGATCATATATAAGACTTTCTCTACACGCTTTTCACATACTCCAACAGTAAACATAACTTTCTGATACCAGCGAAACAGCAAATGTAATAGTAAGTAAAGTTGTCTTCTAAGAAGAATTCATTGTGGCCAAAAAAACAATTACAAATTACAGTGTAGTAGCAAATCAGCAATGCTACTGGTTCTTTTTCTCGCTATAATGATACTTATTGTGTTATCAGTCCATTATACAACTAAGTAATACTATGATGCTATAACTCCACTAACAACAATTTCAAAGTCCAGTGCCGTAGCAAATCAACAATCCTACTCTTTTTTCCAATATAATGAGAACTGATGTTATCATCTCGGTTTCTTCACGTGAACAAACTTGTCACTGATTTCCCACCTGTAAGTCGAAAGTGAAGAGGTAAAATGAGACGCTACATCTTAAAGTACCAAATGTACAAATGTACAACAACAAAAGAGAGTTTTACCCTTTGGCATCATATTGTATAAGCATCAGATTCCAAATATTAAAAAACCCGAATGTACTTTCAGGAGTAAAAGCAAGTGGGCAACAACTTCCCACAATATTTCATGAAAACTGATCTTTCACGTATGGTAGCTAATTCCAGAAACAATGTGAATATCGTTAAATAGAAGACTACTTCCTTTGTGCGTTACACGAATACAGAGAGAAGTTTGACTTGGATCATATCAGCACACTTATAAATAGAGTAAAGGGCACACAATGACCGTAAAAGCCATTGGTTCTATTATAACATGAATTTCAAATCATAGGATAGGATTAGTTATCAAATTGTATATCGTGATTCGTAAGTTCAAATCATAGGATAAGTTCATGAAGTGAGAGCATATAAACTAATTAAAATGCGATGGAATTACTAATAGAAAGACCATGTTGAATAAGTATGTAGTTTCAATATCATATAGGCGTACGTGCTTAAGTGCTTCACATTATAGTATTACACATTTCTTATACGTCAATTCGAATATAAGGCTAGACACTCTGGTCGGTCGACCTTGATCGGTCGACTTCGATCCCGATCAGTCGCCGCCAGTGTGGCTCTTCGGTCTTGATCGGTCGTTGGTGGATCGAATTCACAATATGGTCGTTTGAACGACCGAATTGGTGAGACACAAACAACCAAAAAAAGTTTATTGTTTGAATATTAAGTGTGTTCGTGTGTGTGTTTGCCAAATATACAAAGAAGAAGATGAAAAAAAAGTTTAACAGTTAATAAACGAAGAAGAAGATGAAAAAATTATATTTTTTTATTTTGCCAAATATACAGTATTGGTCCTTGAAGTTTTATATCAATTGTATTTTTTTTTCTTTTTTGTATGTTTTGTAGTTCGATACTATGTAATTATATGTAATTATGTAATAGTTTTTATTATTAGTGAAATTTAATTTTTTAGTTATTTATTGTTTTTTTATTTTAATTTATTAGTTTGTTTTAAAAAATAATAATAATAATAATAATAATAATAAAAATCGGTCACCCTACTGTGGCAGTTTAGTCGTCGTCAGGTCGTCGGAGAGAGAAAGCTGATGTGTCAGGTCGTCTGCAGGTCACCAGTTTATCTAGCCTGAGTTTTCCCTTCAATGGCTCATCATATCATATAAAGTGTTATTGATGACAAGACATTGTGGCTTGTGGGACTAAAAAAAACTAGACAGAATATTCAGTCATGTTATACAGCACAACTGTCTCAATTGAAAACAATCATGAGCAACAAGATTTTATGATACATTTGTTAGAGTTAATGGAAAAATATTAATCGTGTATGTCTATATTTGAATATGGGATCGAGGAATTGCACACTTTACGTATGAATGATTAAGTAAATAATTAATATGTATAATTATTGAATATATTAATTATTTGGACACGAAATGATAACTAACGGACGTTAAGTAATTAACGGAATTGACTAACGACCGTTAGGGAATAAAGGAAGGACCGATAGTGCAATTTGGAGGCAAAAGAAAGATCTAGAACCCCTTGTATTCGGGTGGCCGGTTCTAAGGGTTGCCATAACCCGTGGGCCGATCGGCCTATGGCTTCAAACCCATTCAATCCTTAGCTTTTGCTCCAAGTTAGGTATTGCCTATATATACAAATTGAAGGGTTACTGTTTTGTTACCTTGTACACTTCTATAACCCTAAATTTGTCTTCTCTTCTCCTTGTCTTTGAAAACCGATCGTACACCTTGATAGGGTGATCGATCCATAGTTTTTTGTGAAACAAAAATTGTTTTGGTTTTACGTGTTCATTCACTAGCATCAATACTTGATCGGTTATAGTACGTGTGTACAAGAGTTCGGTAATTACTCTCTATAGTAATTCATCTTGGATTGTGAAATGAAAAGGTAAGGGTTTCACGTTAATCCTATCTTATTGATCAAGTGAAGAGAAGAGAAGAACAAAAGGTATGTAACTATTTATTATTCGGTAATTCTTTATACGTGTTAAATAATTGATCTTGCTTCCGCTGAATGCTCTTTGATGTGTTTATTTATTTAGATGAGTGTCATGCTATTTAAATTCAACAGTGGCATCACGAGCCAATTTAACATGTAATTGTAATTACCTAAACGCATAATAAAAATCAATTCTTGATTTGTATACACATGTTAAGTCAATTTTTTAGGGTTTGTTTTTTAACAATACAAATAAAAATCGAATAGAATTTAGGGTTAGGGTTTCGACCCTATTTTAACTAATTAATTAGTTTTGTAACCCTAAATTAAGAACATGTTGTGTTTATGTGTTTATTTGAGTAATAAGGGTTACGTTCCTGGATAATCCATGATTCTTCATGCAAGGAATCATGGATTTATGTTTTTGTGCTACATGTTTTTTAGATAAATCTAAAATTAGGGAAGACCTAATCTATTAAATTAATGAATCAGTTATGTGCAATGTGGTATATAATTATTAAAGCTTACAAGACCAATTAATTGGTGTCTGTGGTCCATTGGGTACAATGAGCTCGAAAACCAATGGGAGTTTTAGTAATTATATACATTAAAATTCACATAGAGATTATTAATAGGATTTATCAAAAGGTTTGCATGTGGCTATATGATTTAAATTGTTAAGATCATATATGTGTTATTATGTGTTTGTTTATTTTTTTTGTTAAATTACTTGATCTTTTTTGTTTAAATTATCTTGAATTGTAAGCAAAAAGAGGGTAATTTTTAGTATAAAAAATAAATGAACCTAATAACTATGAAACCTTTTGTGGTAAATTATTTATTGCCAAGTCTTATGTGCCGACAGTGGTTCGCTTCGCACGGTAATTTGCTCCCAGGCGAGACTAGCAATTTAATAATTTACAACAATAAATTTTTAAGCTTTAAAAATCTTAAACTTTTAATTGATTGATGCGACTGTACATAATGGTCGAAGCGGCGGACCTAATTTTGACAAACTATAAAGTGGGTATAAGGTTGGTTTCGCGTTAAATTGTGGCCTTAAAGAGACTCCATTCTGTCTGTCCGCTCGCCTGTGCGTCAAATTAGACTTACCAAGTACAACCATTATACATGTACGAAGCATCTTAAGGCAAAGTTGTAAGTTTCTCAACGCCATCAGTTAAAACTTTGTTGATTTAAGCTTACGAAAGAGTAAAAGTTTTTTTTGCATAAACATATGATACAAGATGAATGCATGACATCTTTATACATATTTTTTTGATTACACACATCAAAATTAATACCCTTAAAATTTAAGTTATATGCCACCCAATGAAACGGAAACACCTGAGATTACATGCCTTCATCACTAGCAGCCTCAGCTGATGTGATGATCAAAGGATGGGAATCAAAGGGTAAATTGAGTACTTTCATTACTAGCAGCCTTAGCTGATGTGATGAAACTATGCCAATTTGCAGTTTCTTAAGTTGGTTAATTTAATTGAGTACCTTCATTAGTAGCAGCCTCAGCTGATGTAATGAAGCTATGTCAAGGCATAAGGATTGGGATAAAACATGTTTAAATTTGCAACTGAGGTTGGCAAAATATGTAAATCCCATGATTCTAGGAGTTGCAATTGGATATTGGCAATTGAGTTCGACTCGTACCTTATTGAGTACTTTCATTGCTAGCAGCCTCAGCTGATGTGATGAAACTATGTCAATTTGGATCCTAGTTTTCAGTGAAAATTAAATGGTTAAATGTAAATTTACCATGGGTGTTTAATTTTCTTGAAAACTTAATTATTGAAAGTACTAACTTTTGAACTTATTTCTGTAGAAATGGCCCAACCCGACAACACTAACATGAACAACATGAGTTCTGCTTTCAAATCTATGATTGAAAGAGAAAAGTTGACTGGGACAAAGAATTTCAATGATTGGTACCGTTCTTTGAGAATTATTCTGAGAATGGCCAAAAGACTTGATATTCTTAGTACGCCTCTTCCTACAGCTCCTGCTGGTACTGCATCTAATGCAGACCATGAAGCTTACAACATTGATTATGAGAAGCACAATGATGTGGCTTATCTCATGTTATCTGGGATGGACACTCAATTGCAAAATCAATTTGAGAACTATGGTCCCATGGACATGATCAATGAGCTCAAACGAATGTTTGAGAAACCACCTATGGCAGAGTTATATGATGTATTGGATTCTCTGCAAAAGTGTAAGCAGGAGGCTGGTAAACCAGTGAGTGCCTATGTATTGGAGATGAAAAGTTATCTGGACCAATTGGATGCACTCGGATGTGGTTACGTGCAAGATGTACAAGTTGGCCTCATCAATCGATCCCTTAACGAGGAGTTGTTTGGTGAGTTCGTGCGCAACTTCAATATGCATTGCACGGGGAAGACAATAAGTGATTTACATGCAATGCTTATTGACTTTGAGAAATGACTCTCAAAGAAGGCACCTACACCTGCTGTAATGGCAATACAAGGTGGTAGGTTTACTAAGCCCAACAAACCGCAACGCGCAAACAAGAAGGGGAAAGGTAAAGCTGACAAGGGCAAACAGTTTGTGACCTATCAGCAAGAGCCTAAGAATCAGAATCCTCCTAAGAAGAAGGATCAAACCAAGAAGCGTTTACCTGCTTGTCACCACTGCAACACTCCTGGACATTGGAAGCGGAATTGTCCATTGCAGCTGGAGGATTGTCGTGCGAATAAAAATAAGAAGGCTGTGAATGTCGCGAGCACTATAGGTATTTTTATGATTGAATTATTTTCTTTTCCTCGTAAGCATAATGCCTAGGTCTATGACACAGGATGTGGTACTCATATTTGTAACACATCGCAGGGGCTTAGAGGAGCAAAGAAGCTGGGCTATGGAGAAAGCTACTTGTACGTGGGCAATGGCATACGTGCAGCAGTTGAAGCCATAGGGACATTCGATTTAGTCTTACCTTCGGGTTTAATACTAGTTTTGAATAATTGTCATTATGCACCGTCTATTATTAGAGGTGTTGTTTCAGTTTCTTTGTTAAAGGATAATGGTTTCGTTCACACATTTACTGATAATGGAATTTCGGTTTCTTTAAATAATATTTTTTACTTTAATGCAATTCCAATAAATGGTGTGTTTGAAATTGACATGGAGAATCATGTGTCCAATGGAAATAATTCTATGTATGGCATTAGCAATAAGAGAATCAAGTCTAACTTGGATTCGTCTTATCTTTGGCACTGTCATCTTGCTCATATTGGCAAAAAACGCATGGAAAAGCTGCAACATGATGGGCTTTTGCAAAATATCAATGATGATTCATTTGATAAATGTGAATCTTGCATATCTTGGAAGATGACAAGAAAACCTTTTTCACATCAAATGGAAAGGGCTACAGATCTACTTGGAATAATACACACTGATGTGTGTGGTCTACTTAGACATGTGTCAAAAAGCGGTGCTACCTACTTCTTGACCTTTACGGATGACTATAGTCGTTATGGTTGTGTTTATTTACTTAAACAAAAACATGAAGTCTTTGAGACATTCAAGGTTTTTAAAAGTGAAGTAGAATTACAACTCGGTAAGAAGATTAAGCCTCTTCGATCCGATAGAGGTGGTGAATATTTAAGCCAAGAGTTTAAAGATTATCTTGCTGAGTGTGGAATTGTCCAGCAACTCACATCTCCTTATACTCCACAGCAAAATGGTGTATCTGAAAGGAGAAATCGTACATTGCTTGATATGGTATGATCTATGTTTAATCTGACAACTCTTCCCTTATCCTTTTGGGATTATGCACTTGAAAGTGTTGTTCGCATATTGAATATGGTTCCGACAAAGAAGGTTGATAAGACTCCATATGAACTATGGACTGGAAAAGCTCCCAACTTGTCTTACTTAAAGGTCTGGGGTTGTGAGGCGTTTGTTAAACGTGACTCACTAGATAAACTCCAACAAAGATCTGTTAAGTGTATCTTCGTAGGATACCCTAAGGAAACAAGGGGTTATTACTTTTACTTTCCACCAGAGAATAAAGTCATTGTGGCTAGGTATGGAGATTTCCTTGAAGAGAATCTCATATCTCAAGAATTCAGTGGGAGAGTTTATGATCTTGAAAGTGATCAAGAAGATACGTCACCTTCTGAAAACACTAGCACACTTCCTGTGGAACCTGAAAGTTTAGGTCCTCCACCTGAAGTTGAAGTGGTTCCCATTCGTAGATCTGCAAGAACTGTGAAAGCACCTGAGCGTCTATGTCTGAACGTAGAATGCGAGAAAACTATACTAGGGGATCTTGATGAACCTACTAGTTATAGAGCTGCCATTAATAATCCTGAAAATGATAAATGACAGGTTGCTATGAATGGGAAAATGCAATCCATGAGAGACAATGAAGTCTGGATTGAAGTAGACCTTCCTCCCAATGCTAAGGTTGTTGGGAGCAAGTGGCTCTTCAAGAAGAAAACGGACATGGATGGCAATGTACACACCTACAAAGCTCGTTTGGTGGCTAAAGGCTTCACCCAAACATATGGTGTTGACTATGAGGAGACATTTTCTCCTGTAGCTGACATTAGAGCTATTAGGATTCTCATAGCCATAGCTGCACACTATGATTATGAGATTTGGCAGATGGATATCAAAACTGCCTTCTTCAATGGCCGCCTAGATGAAGATAAATTTCCTGAACGTGTATGCAAACTTCAAAGATCCATTTATGGATTGAAGCAAGCATCACGTCAATGGAATAAAAGATTTGATGAGAAAATCAAAAGATTTGGATTTACTCAAAATCTTGATGAGCCATGTGACCGGATCTAAACACACACGTTGTGTTGGGGATACTTTGAGTATATACTTGATAGCATACGGAATTTACTACGAAGTACTTAGAAGAATATGAGTTTGTGTTTGGTGATTGATTAAGTAAAACAATAAGAACACAAAACGATATCAACCAAACTATCACTTCAATATATCAAACGATGTTAGGAATATAAATATTCATATGAAGGTTCGGTCACCCCGAGCATCTAATTAGCATTTATATAGCTCGTAGGCTTATTTATATTAGCTTAGTATTATTAGTATTAGTATTAATAGTATTAGTCGTATTTATATTCGTGGAGTGGGTCGGGGCTTTCCCCACTGTCAGCTCACTCCACAGCCCACTAGGGGCACAAATATTAGGACTATATATATAACCCTTCCCACACAAGGGAAGGGTGGAACTCTTCACACATTGAATCTAACATATTCAGTTTTCTCTCAAAGAGTCTCCCACTCTCTCTCTCTAACATCTCACTAACTCACAATGGGTTTCTTGATCTTTCAAGATCCAAGACCACCCGAATAGATCCACACAATCAAGAAGGTTAATTCCTACAATTGGTATCAAGAGCCATGGTTAGATCCGGTTTGATTGTGTGTCGATTTTTATATTTTTTCTTGTGGTCCGAATTTTTTTTTCTCAAAACTGTTTGCATCTATTTTGTTGTTCGAATCATTTCATTTTGTTCAAAAAAAAAAAAAAAATTGATGTTGGGCCTTAACAGATGCTACTGGTCATCATATCACATGTCATGTATGTTGGGCTTCACTTGGTTTGTATGAATATCTCATGCCTAACTCTTATTGTTGCTTCATTTTTTTTGTCTATACGTATGGGTATTTAATATTTGTTGAAGTTAGGTGTGCGTCCAGATCTGTGCTCAAATACTTCTTGGGCTTCACTCGTGGGTACTTAAGATTTGTTTATATTTGATGTTGTTCGGTAAAACCTCATGTGTTACAAGTAACCTCTCGATATTCATGAACTTTTTTGTCACTTGTGTTAGATGTGGTTTGTATGTTGTGTTTTGGTTGCGGATCTTTCGATATTCATGAACACTTTTGTGTTTGCGGCTTATTTGTGGATTGATTGTTTGGCGTTAAAAACTGGGTTCATCCTAGCGTTTGATGGCTGGAAAAGAAAAAAAAAAAAAAAAAAGGGCTGAAAGTTTTTTTTTCTTGGATGCGGTTTGTGTCAAAGTTGTGGTGTACTTGAATGGAAAACTGTGATGTTGTTGTTTGTCTAAGTGATTTGGTTTTTAACCAAAAATGGATAATGGGGACAAAAAGTACGAAAGTGACAGCGTTGACCGGTCAAAGGTGCAATTTGTCTCCGATGCGGTTTGTCCTGGACTCGGTTTGTCCACACAGTCATGGACTCGGTTTGTCCATACTGTCATGAACTCGGTTTGTCCACTTTACCACGTACTCGGTTTGACTGTATAACACGAACTCGGTTTGTGTATGAAAAGTATACTCGGTTTGTCCACATTACCACGGACTCGGTTTGTCTGTTTAACCATGAACTAAGTTTATCATGGACTCGGTTTGTCTATCTGTTCGTGAATGCGGTTTGTCTACCAAACCAGTAAAGTCAAACCTAATCATAGATAAAGAATCACATACAGTCTATGTATAACATAAAAGACTCGAACTGAAATGTAAGAATCACATACAGTCTATGTATTACAAATGCCTCAAGAACAAATCAACAGTCAACTACAACAACCTCGACTAAGCCAACAAATCATAACTACATTTCCAACATCAAATCCCAAACAATACTAACCATCTCCTTCAGCCTATCAGTTCTCCAACACTATCCAACCACCAACTCACCTTCTATCATCAAGACTCGAACTGCAAAATTATATAATCATTGATCTCAGTTATTGTTCACCATTATGCATCAATCTTTAAAAGATTTTTCGGATGTGAACCTTATACCATCATCGACCTTGTTGAAGTCTTGCTTCATTTAATCTACGAAACAAGCAAGAAAAGGAAAATAACAAATCTGTTGTTTTCTCTTTCCTTTGTTCGTTAAAACAACAACAAAACAAAAAAAAAATAATAATAATAATAAAAAAGAAAAACTACCCGAGACCCTTCGATATTATCTTGAAGCCGGGTCTTTGTAGATGATCTCGAACTGAAATAAACAAACAGGCGTTTGTGTTTGTGAATCGTATTGAGATGCAAGCTAATCGAATGGTTTGTGGTGAGTCGTTTATGGTGTGATTTGGATAGAAGGTTATGACTGAGATTGATGAATATGAGTCCGAGTTGAGGAGATAAGGGTGGCGGATGGTGTACTATGTGATTAGGGTTTGAGTGGTTGGGGATAATTGATTGCTGCGTTTTTGGTTGGCAGAGATGGGGGCGAAAATGTTTAGGATTAGTGAGATTAGGGTTTAATTGGATGGGCAGTAAGTGATGTTATATAATCCCCTATTAATTAGGGTTATGGTTAATTGGGCTTGACGAAATTTGGTATGGAATGGGCTTCTAATGGATTTGGCCTAGTTCATTGTTAGTTGTTGAATCTTGAATTAAGGTGTTATCCACGCTCATTGTTACTTATTGGAGTATTGATTATCAATGGGCCGAATGAATTTGATTGTGTCTATCCTGAGTGGGCCGAGTGAAATTGTAATCCAAATAGAGACCGGGTTTTTGTATTTAGTATCCAATATTTTTGTACTTGTGTATTTTGAACACAAATAGATTGGAAACTAGGTATGAAGTCATGACTCCAATTATTTTGAGTACCAAATTGAGTTTTGGCTGATGTTGGATGTGAACTCTTGGAATACAACAAGCCTTTATGACGAATGTTTGAGTTAATTTTGGTTGGGGTGCTTATAATCTTGGTACTTTGGTTACGACGAAGTCTTACAAGGATTCACACGTCACGGCTAGTATTTGGGTTTATGAATGTCATCGGGATTACAGAGTTGCGGATTTGGCTGCGTAGTCCAAATAGTACCTACGACTTGAGTGAGCCTGCAGTTTGATGTTTACGATTTGAGTTATAGTTGTCGAATTACAATTTGTTTATTTGCTATTTGTCCAGTTGCGCTTTGACTTGTTGCGACTTGACGGATTGCGATTTGACCAGTTACGATATGACGTTGCGAGTTGACACTTGCGATTTGACTTATTGTGACTTGGTTGATTGCAATCTGACTTGTTGCAATTTGACAATCTGTGACTCGACTTGTTGCGATTTGATCAAGTTGTGATTTGACTCCTGTGACTTGAATTTCGAAGATTAATATTGCACCTCACCATTAACTGTTCGTGTTGATTTTACGGTTTCTCTTGTAGGTTTTAGAAAATCCCGCGAAAGATTCGATTTCTCGGTTTAAATCTCAAGAGCTGTAAAATCCCGTAAAATTAATTTTGGATATGTAGGCGGGACTTGGATTTAGACAAAATATAATTTACGGGGTTTGACTACTTTTTCGGGATAAGTTTGTGCTTCAAGATCAGCAGGAATTGGGAAATTATGGTAACTTGGTTGGTTTGTTAATTCACGGGTTGGTGTACTTAGTGTCACAAACATCTCGGGGTGGATGGATGCACGATGTTTGTTGACCCTTGCTAGAGCGTATTTAAGGTGGTTAGACCTGGATGTTCAAGAAGTGGATATATACAATAAAGGATGGAAGGTTGGGTATATATCACTACCTATATTTAAAGGAGTTACGTTGTTGTGCTCAATATAGGTTCTAAATCACAATTTGCAATTTAAGGTGATTAGACTTGGATGTTCATGAAGTGGATATATACAATTAAGGATGGAAGGTTGGGTATATATCACTACCTATATTTAAAGGAGTTACGTTGTTGTGCTCAATATAGGTTCTAATCATAATTTAGTGCAAGTTTAAGTCGCGGACGTGTTCTTTTTCAAGCTTCATCAAGTGATTGTTGTTTCTCAAGCTTCTAATGGGATTGTTGCTCGAGATCTTCTCAAGAGGTAGTCAGGCTTAAAGACAAGAGGTGATCTGTTTGGAGACATGTGTTAACCTTTTACTCACTTAAAAGTCATATGCATTTCATCAAGCGGTTTTGGCATATTACGAGCTGAAGTGAATTGTTAATCTGCTAAACCATTGATGAGGAGGAAAGCAAGGGGTTACTACAAGAGAGTCTTCATCACCTTCTTCGTTGCAGTAGTTTCATTTGTCTCTCTCCATGTTGTGTGCCTGACAAATTCACAAACATCACGGACTCTCAGCTTTGGCAAAAAGGTCATTTCATGTCCTTTTTGAGGGGGAGAATTATCGCAAGTTTCCTAGAAGTTCAGTCTCCAGCGGTTTGAATCTTAGTAGTGTCGGTTACAGCGGGTCAGATTGTAACGATTCAGGATTCAGTGGTTCAGTCTACAGCAGTTTGAAGCTTACTGTTGTGCAGTTAGTTCTTGAATCTATTTCTCAGATAAATCTCAAGAACTGTAAAATCCTGTACACAGTACGACAACTATTCCACATCCAAGTAGCTGGATCAGACAGCTTTGTTTGATAGGACTGTCTATGAGTCATGGGCTCTTCTAAGAATTTGCGCATGTTTCTTTTCCTTTTTGGCTAGTCAACAGCACAAGATGACCACGAAGTTAATCTGGTATTCTTTATTTGTGATTGAAGTTGTAGTTCTCGAAGGCGTCTACTTATTTTATCTTGAAGTCGGGGTTGGTTGGATGCATGACCTTCAATGATAACTTGCTCGTGCGAAAAATTTAAGTTGAAGACTTGGGTTATCTAGTTACCAGCAGTCGGGGTAACTATCACTTAAGAGTTACTGGAGTACTCAGTGTCACACGTCATTGACGTTGTCGATAATCGCAAGAGGTGTTAATGTCTCATACTTTGGTTGGGTATTGAGCACTTAGAGATCTGCTTGGAGCATTAATTCTCTACACCGTTCTTCCAACATTAGTGCAAGCTTAAGTTACAAATTTGGGGATTTCTTCTTCTGGTTTCAGTATTGGTACGTCGGGTTTCCTTCATCAAGTGGTCTCTAATCTGGGTTCAAGGTTGGTTAGTTAGCCAAAGGTTTTAAAAGGTTGTGATGTGATCTGTAATTCTCACGAAATATTCTTAACCCAAACTGATGTTCACCAAAACCAAATCAGTCACGCCACATTCAATCGGTTACTGTCTCACGGTTTCTTCTTGGTTTTGTAAAATCCCGCGAAAGAACTTATTTCTCGGTTTAAACCATAGATTTGTAAAATTCCGTGATGATGGGCTATGCGCTTTTGACCAGGATCGGGTTAAAACCATTATCGAAGTTCAGTTATAACATCACAAATGGCTGGATCGAGGCTTTTAATTGACAAGATGTGACTACGGGGTTAGTTCAGTACTATTTACTTGAGGCTGAAGTGAAATTTCATGGGTGCGTGTACTTAGCATCTGAAGATATCGGGGAGGTTGGATGAAGATTCTTCGAGATCCTTGTTCGAGCTTTCAATATAATGACAAGGACTTGGATATCTAGTTATTTTTTCTTTCTCCCTATTACAAAATAACTATCACTTTAAGGAGTCACGTTGTAGTGCTCAGTGTCACACGAAGTTGTGGATATCCAAGAGGTGATGTACGTCTTATACTTGATGGTTGGTTGGTTGAAGAGTATAGAGTACTTAGGGATTCGATGTTGCACGAAGTCTCTACACCGCTCTTTGTCACACATTAGTACAAGTTTAAGTCACAAGTTCGGGTTATATTACTTCAGTATCAAGTTCATCATATTGGGTTTTCTCCATCAGTGGTCACGACATCAAGCCGACTGAATGATAATGGGGTTGGTAACGAGTTAGATGAGAGAAGAAGTAAAGAGAGAGATAATGACGTCTGTACACTTCAGTGCAGGCCTCGTTCTTCATCTAATGACGTCTGTACACTTCAGTGCAGGCCTCGTTCTTCATCTAATGACGTCTGTACAAGTCAGTGCAGGCCTCGTTCTTCATCATATGACGTTTGAACAAATCAGTTCAAGCCTCGGTCTTCATCATAATGACGTCTGTACACATCAGTGCAGGCCTCGTTCTTCAACATAATGACGTTTGAACACAGCAGTTCAAGCCTCGGTCTTCATCATCATGACGTCTGTACACTTCAGTGCAGGCCTCGTTCTTCATCATGATGACGTCTGAATACCTCAGTTCAGGCCTCGTTCTTCAAAGAAAAGAAAAGTGTACGCTTGAGTGCACTTTATCTTAAAAAGAAGAGGAATCTTCTTGATTATGGCCATTCTCATCAACAAGTTTTAAGCTCTTTCCGTGCTTATTCAGTCTTCATGTGGATCGGCGCATATTGGAGGATATTTTTATTCACGTGCTCTACCAAAAATTGCAGTTGACAGGCATATGCAATTTTTGAGGGGGGGAAAGGGTGAATAAACAACATGTCAGTCGTCAAGAACCGTCAAGTGGAGCAACTTACCATTGATGGTATTCATATTCACTAGTTCAATCATCAAAAATTGCAGTTGGAAGGCATATGCAATTTTTGAGGGGGGGAAAGGGTGAATATTAATCTACATGTTGGTTGATGATTGAGAAATGGTCATACGACTCCTGAATACGTCAGTTCAGGAGTCGTGCAAACCATGTTTCTCCAACACTACTTCTTCCGTATATCAAGGTGTTGAAGAACATGGTCATGGAATGCTAATCGACAAAGTCTCACGGGTTGGTCTAATCAGCAACAATGGGTTTCTAGTCAATGCTTCAAGTACACGTCATCAGGCTACATGTACACATCATGATGATGATTCCGATTAATCGTAACCATCATGGGGGAGAGAAATGTGTACACCAAGGACGCACAACAGGTTCACGTGATCAGGGCTTAATATCCAGGATGGATAAATACTGTAGATGATCAGTGGTTCAACTTGTTACCTTGGTATTATCGTTTCACTGCTACGTTATGTGCTGATTAATCGTAACCATCAGGGGAGAGAGAATGTGTACATCAAGGACGCACAACAGGTTCACGTGATCAGGGCTTAATATCCAAATATGGATACATTCTATAGATGATCAGTGGTTCAACTTGTTACTTTGGTGCTATACGTATGACTGAAGAAGGTCGAGTCGTCAGTCTATTCTACGTTCTCTGTTGGGAGTTATCATCTTATGTGTATGCTGCGGGCTGATGGGTTAGATGTAAGGTTACTGGAAGGCATTTGGTGAGATGAAAATGATTGGTATTCTGTTCCTCCACATTGGGCAATCTTGAAGAAGGTCGAGTCTACAGTCTTCTCCACAGTCAAGAATGTTGAGCTCTTTTCTTACAACTTGATATTTAACTTAATCCCATGACAGTTCTTGTTTGATGAGTTGTGGAGTTAAGTTAGGTTCAAGTTGTTCCGTAGTGTAAGGTTAGGTCCAACTTGATGTTAACTTAACCTCATGACAGTTCTTGTTTGATGAGTTGTGAGGTTAAGCTAGATTTCAGTTGAGACTCAACTTAAACTACCGAAAAGTTGCCTAAGGTTTTTGACGGAGTCACTCTAGGACGGGAGTGTTAGAAGATTAAAGACGGCATACATTTGGTTATCAAAAGACTTCTTCATATTTCGGGCGTTCATCCAAAGTCTTCTTCCTATTATGGGTGATCGTCAGAGGTTGTCAGATTGGGGGAGAGCACTAATTAGGGGAGAGTGTTGAGCCAGAATCATTCCCTGATTGAAAGTGCTCACATTGCTCTTCAGCAACTCAAGTGATGAATGCGGAGAAGATTCAGAATGCTGAGGAGTAATGGTTTCTGGTTCGTATCCTTGTATATATATACTTGTACATATATACTTATTCATATTTTATACCATCTTGTAAATAGATACATAGAATTCATGCTAATTGTAAATAGAGATACGTAAAACCAGAAAAACCATAAAAATTAAAAAATAGAAAATACCAAAAATAGTTTCACCTAGGCATGTCTTCTGTTTATCGATAACATTTACGGACTTAGAAATGTCATTCAATAATGGCACGGGTCTTTAAATGAAGCTCGAGCAGAAGTTAAAATGGATTGTTAAAACATGTCTAAATGGCTTGCTATTACTTTAGATAGCAACCCGCGCTTTAAACTGGGGAAAGCACGTCGCCAAAAAGACGGCTGTTCCTCCAACAGGGTGATGTTCACCTGGGCATGGATTACTTTATATCCATGTTTCCTGATTTGATGTACGTTTCAGTGCATCATTTCTTGTAAAAGAAGAGAAGTCTTCTTTGTATAACAAATAGTTTTCATTCTATGATTCTTCTGAAAATTATTTGTGAGACACTTGGTGAATATGTGTTGTATGAAATTTGTTTATACTTGGATTATGCATAAAATTTGTCACTCAATCAACGACGACAAAACCTCATGACAGTTCTTGTTTGATGAGTTGTGGGGTTAAGCGCGATTTTAGTTGAGGTTCAACTAGAATACGGGTCATTGATTGAGGGGGAGAGTGAATTCAAATTTTATATCATCAAACGGATTTATTGGTTAAATCATACTTGTTAGAAATGGTTTTGTAGTTAATGGGGAATTAGTTGAAGAGGATCTTGCTTAAATATATCAAATGACCAAGTGTGTTAGTTGCTAGAAAGTTTAGGACATTATGTGCAATTTGCTTATAGTTTCCTAGCTTTATGTATCTAGAAGGTTCATTTGTGTTACCTTGGAATCCTCATATTATCCCCAAAATGCTTTAAGACTCAAAACCTAAAAGAAGTTAGAAAACCAGTTGAGTTTGATGTTCTTGAATGCCCCAATGACATTTGTATGATCTGAATGAATGAGTTTCAAATGTTGTTTGACTTTTGTTAGTCGATTGCTGCTCAAGTGTTGTTGATATTGTGCTTATGATATCAGGATTTGCTTAGGTGTATTGTTATCATGCTTGAATCATGTCCCTAAGATCCTGAGTTGAATATTGATATCTGTGTGAATTGCCATGTGCATGATTGGTATTTGCTTTTCTTGCTAGATAGTGGTTTGACGTAGTTCCTGATTGTGGTTTGATTATTAAATGAACTTGGTATTATTATGTGGCAAGCTGCTGAAGGGTAGCTATTAAGGAATAGTGTATCTGTATGCATGTATATCTGTGTTGATATTCTTATGCAGATTCCATAGCCAAAATGAATGTACCAGTTCCCATTCTAACCATTTGATCAGACGTTCAAATTCTATTGATTGGCTCGGAATTCACCACGACAACAACATCGGCAGCAACAACAACAACAACAACACCTTCACCTCCACCACCATCATTTCAACAAAGAAGCACTTACTCAGATCTCGCCAAGTGGAGATCGACAATACTTGAGAAGATTTGTTGGTGGATGGATAATCGATGTTGACCACTGACTCACTCAGAAAAGTGGGTGATTACATCATTTGAGCAAAAAGGTCAATATCATTTGTGTCATAATAATCAATTTGTGCTAAATTAGCAGTGAATCTCCCTCTTAGATTAAGGGGGAGCATAGTATGTTCCATTATCAGAAAACATTAAATCGGACACATTTTCTCCCACATTTTCTAACTTATTTAAATCAATTGAGATCACAAATCTCAAATGGTTTGAAATTTTTGATCGGGGGAGAGAATGTGATTTAAATATGAAATCTGATAAAATGTGATGTTTGGACGTAAATGTAAGCTCTCCCATATGTGTTAAACCATTTTATATATCAATGCACATATTGAGGGGGAGCAAAATGTTTTTGATGAGAAAGTAAGCTCTCCAGTAAGTGCTAAACTCTTTTGTATACCAATGCACTTATTGAGGGGGAGCAAAGGATTTGGCATGCATCTTATGTGAGCAAGGCTCAGACTTCACCAATGAATTGACGATAGCTAAAGTCAGTAGTCGAAAGGACATGTCCTGGACGGGTAATAATTTCAAGCCAGTTTATCTGGTGATGTAAGCGTGTCTCGCAAAGGACGTGTCTGAGTAGAATGTACCGATTTCGAGCGATCTTCCTTGAATGTGATCTGGACGGGTAATAATTTCAAGCTAGTTTACTAGTGATGTAAGCGTGTCTCGCGATGATCATGTTCTTGGAAAATCAATCAATTCAAAAGTGCGTGCTTCACCTGACATGTGCAAATTTATAAAACAATCATTTAAGCACATGTTGAGGGGGAGCATTTGAAAAATATAAAACTCTCAAGTGTTTGCAAAAATGTGTTTCAGAATCATGAACACTTTGAGAGATTTTTCAAAGATTTGGTTTATGGCAATCGTGGAAGTACACCAAAGACCGACCATTTTAATGAATGTATGGAGTTATAAGGATGGTTAGGTTAGGCTCAAGTTCCCACGATCCCGCCAGAGCCGGAGGGATCTACCCAGGGACAATCCACTAGTTAGTGTAGAAGTCCTTAGGTATGATGAAAAAGGAGAAAAGTGGATAAGGGAAGAGTGCCGACTGAGATGGAGCTAGTACTGGAACAAACCCAACAAGGTACTAGTAATGAAGTCTCGGTAAGCACTGAAGGGGTTGAAGAATGAAAAAGAATTGTAAAGATAAAGGGTGAAAAGAAATAGCCCTCCTTACAACTTAGGCAGAAACCGGGTCAATACATATGCTGTCAGAATCACTTAGTTGATTGCTGGCATTGAAGACAAAGTATCATGGACCCAGTGATACGCTGCACAACCCTCCCTAGCCACTCAAGGTCCCTCAAAGGATTCTTGTTTCAATTGTCACGGAGTTCAATACATTCCTATCGTCTCTCTCACTCCGAGTTAGATGATATTGAATAGGTGGCAGTTCTCTCCAGCCTCCGCTCACTAAATCAAAACGCACTATCGAGTCTAGAGCCACGAGATGCATAATAAGATCTCATAGGGACACGAATTATTTCTACACTGGGTGTTCAACATTAAGGACACCAGTTGTAAATTTAAGAGTCCTACGCAGATCTTAGCAATCTGCCAGAACATTTATGAGGGAATTTACATATGTAATTCTCAATGATTGAATGGAAATTCCTGCCAGGGTCAACATCAAGCAGCCCTGAAAGCAGGTCACTTCGGTAGTTCTTTATGGATTACGCTTAGTGGTCGCGGCGGTTTCTAACGGTCTACAGTCGTGGAGTGATCTCCAGCGACTCACCTAATCGTTGATGTGCTACGGTTCGATCTTAAAAAGCCTTCTGTGGGTTTTCGATTAGGAACGGTCTTGGTAAGGATTAGAGAGAGTTTTCACACTATGCTGTTAACAATCTCGAAGTCCGAACCTGTAAGTACCGGACGTTTTATTGCTAACTGTCGTATGCAGGAACATCTGGTGATTGTAGCTGATTGCTGTTGCAGCTGTTTGCGGTTGTAGCTGATTGAAGTTGCAGCTGATTGCGGTTGTAGCAGATTGCTGAAAAGATGCCAATCCTCTACCACATGTTCACACTACATCATCATTGTAACTCAACAAAGTCATGATCAACCTAAAAGACCTTTAACACGGCTTCTGCAAACTCTGATGCTAAAGATCATGACACCAAATAGTGTGAGCATGTCGGCTCAAAGAATAACACATCACATGGAAACATACTGCTGAAAGATGACATGAAGACAAAAGTTGGATGATAAATTCGAAGAATTCTCAAAGATCATCCAAGATAGAAGAACAGTCATCACAAGATCACTGCTAAAGGCACAAAGATACAAGACGCTGAAGAATCGAAGACTACGAGCTATGAAGTCAAGATCAAAAGATAAAATGCTAGAATTCAAGTTATTATTTCCGGGGTGACCTCCCTTAGGGGGAGATTGTTAGGAATATAAATATTCATATGAAGGTTCGGTCACCCCGAGCATCTAATTAGCATTTATATAGCTCGTAGGCTTATTTATATTAGCTTAGTATTATTAGTATTAGTATTAATAGTATTAGTCGTATTTATATTCGTGGAGTGGGTCGGGGCTTTCCCCACTGTCAGCTCACTCCACAGCCCACTAGGGGCACAAATATTAGGACTATATATATAACCCTTCCCACACAAGGGAAGGGTGGAACTCTTCACACATTGAATCTAACATATTCAGTTTTCTCTCAAAGAGTCTCCCACTCTCTCTCTCTAACATCTCACTAACTCACAATGGGTTTCTTGATCTTTCAAGATCCAAGACCACCCGAATAGATCCACACAATCAAGAAGGTTAATTCCTACAAACGATTACAATATGAACGTGAAGGATATTAGGTATTAGATGTATTCGATATGAATGATATATCTCTAAACCCTAATCTAAGAATCTCCTTTTATAATGCAAAGAGTCCTGTACAAGTAAAACATCTAACCGTATCACCCTATACAAATAAGATATTTACCATATCTTTTCTATAATTATCTTCACACGGTTTTACCTTGATCTCTTAAGCAGTCCTAACTGTTCTTCCTTCAGCAGTCTTAACTGTTCTTCCATCAGCAGTCCTAACTGTTCTTGTATACTTCAACCGTACTAACTGCTTAAGTTTAATTCCCAACAATCCTCCCCTAAACTTATGATTTAGATGCAAATCAATAAGTTTCTTGAATTAAACATCTGATTTCGTTGATGGGGTGGATTCTTTCAAACACTTGACTATAAACACGAAACACTTTGGGAATTATCTTCACATATCATACTCTTTTTGGTCAACTTTTCAAAAATTACCAAAATTAATTTAATTCCATCAAGGAATTAATTCCTTATACCAACCCAAGAGTTAATTCTTCATATCAACCACGCATTGAATGTCGTTAAACCTTCATTAACTCTATAAAAACTCACATATCCACACAGAATTTTCTTCAACACAAATCTTTAACTCTTCAATCACAATGAATTCTTCTCCACCAAACATCATAGAAATCTCATCTGACTCTTCTTCAGATTCTGAAGATTCAGGTTGGAACAACTATTTTCCACCAAATTATTCTTCAACTTCAAGAGTTAATCTTTCAAAGAAAAAGACTAAAATATCCTCATCTGAAGAACCTTCCTCCGATGAACTTCCTCCTTATGTGGATGATTCATCCTCCTCTTCGTCTGACTCGTCTGACGATGATGAACTTCAAAAACTATCAGACTTACTAACAAAAGAATTTGAAAAAGCAGCATCATCAGTGAAGATCCCTGTTCCAAAGAAGAAGCCTGAGAAGAAGCAAGTTCCATCTCCAAGAACAGTAATACTGGCACTTCCCTGCAAAAAGGTGTCTGACATCATGGGTAGCAGAGGAGCCCGCAGCAAAACCATGCTGGATATCATTGGAAAAGGAAAAGGAAAGCTTGAGTAGTTGTGTTGTGTTTGTGTGGTGTAGGTTGTTTTGTTGGTAGTTGGCAGTTTTTGTTGGTAGCTGGTAGTTTTTGTTGGTTTTTCCTGTGTGAAGCTTTGTAATGAATCCACCTCTATAATGAATAGACTTTAAGCACTTCTTTATAATTCATCTCTGACTTCTTAATTCCTCCCCTGAATTTCATAATCATCCCCTGAATTTCATAATCATCAATGACCTTTAACAGCAACTAGAACAAACTTTAATAATCCTCCCCTGTTTGGAAGAATCCTCACCATCAGATGAATTAGAACATAAGTTATCCAAACTCAGCATCCAATAAGGCCATTTGTACAAGTTACCATCAATTCAGTTGTTTTAATTTCAAACTGCTCTCAACACTTCTAGATGTATTACCTTCTGAGAGAGGTGTATCACAGAGCATAAACTCAGTAGGAACTAAGTTTGAACAATCAGTACAAACTGGTGAAGCCAGCAGTTCAGACTGTTTACTCCAGCAGTACTAACTATTAGCAAAAAGTTTTCAGAGATAAAATCAAATGTTAAATTTTAATGTGGATTCGAAAACATTTTTGTCCACTTATAGTTTTTAGCAAACTATCAGCTATGAACGGATTTGACTTGTCTTTACCAATAGCCGTTTGCTATAGACTAGCCAACTCTTCACTCAAAGATTTGGTGAGTTGATAACCAACCAGTTTTTGGTAAACTATCAACCATAAATGGATTTGAGTAGTCTTTACCAGAAACCGTTTGATCTAGACTAGTTGATTCTTATGTTGATTAGACATGGTGAATCAATTACCATTTGTTGTGTGACAAGCATTCACACTTAACAATCCAAACCACCATACTTTATAAAGCACAATCCAAAGCAAAAAGCTTTTCTTAACCTGAAATGTTAGTCCAAAACCAAAGAAAACATAATACACAATATTCTCTTTTAACAGTTATTCCATTTGACTAACAAATTCACAAGCAGTACTAAAAATATTCAAGCAGTCTCAACTATACAAATAGCACAACTAACAGTACAAATTCCAAAAACATTTAGACATTTAATCTTTTGAAGGATTAAGCATTCCAATACCTGTTACCAAGTACTGAAATCTGCTTACATCAAAACCTTTTGTTAAGAGATCAGCAAAGTTGTTATCAGTGTGTATTTTAACAACTTGTATTAACTTCTTTTCAGCACAGTCTCTTATAAAATGATGTCTAATTTCAATATGTTTAGTTTTTGAATGTTGAACTGGATTCTTAATGATACACATTGTACTGTTATTGTCTATATGTATAATTGTGTTTAAGAAATTGTACCCATAATCAAGCATCTGGCTTTGAATCCATAAAACTTGAGCACAACAACTTGCAGCTGCCACATATTCTGCTTCAGTAGTAGATATGGCCACCATAGTCTGCTTCTTACACTGCCAAGAGATTAATCTTCGACCTAAGAATTGACAACCACCTGTTGTAGACTTTCTATCCATGCTAGCACCAGCATAATCAGAATCAGAGAATGCAACAAGATCAAATGCAGACTCTTTAGGATACCATAGCCCCAAGTTAGGCTGTCTTTTAAGGTATCTGAAGATCCTTTTTACTACTGTGAGATGAGACACCTTAGGAGTCACTTGGAATCTTGCACAGGCGCAAACAGCAAACATAATATCAGGCCTAGATGAGGTAAGATACATCAGAGACCCAATCATAGATCTATACATGTGCTCATCCACATCTTCACCACTGTGATCCTTTAATAACAAATGTGTCTCATTGTCAATTGGTGTGCTAGCAACCTTGGCATCTGCGAATTGAAATTTCCTTAAAATTTCACCAACATATTTATCCTGAGAGATAAATATACCATCTGACTTTTGCTGTACTTGAAGACCTAGAAAGAAGGTAAGCTCTCCCATAGAACTCATCTGAAATTGGTCTTTCATCAGCTTTTCAAACTCCTTACACATCTGTTTCTTTGTAGAACCAAAAATGATGTCATCTACATAGACTTGTACTAGTAGAATATCACCCTTGTCCTTTTTAATAAAAAGAGTTTGATCAATTTTCCCTCTATGAAACCTATTCTTCAAAAGATATTTAGCAAGAGTTTCATACCAAGCTCTTGGAGCCTGATACAATCCATATAGAGCTTTCACCACCTTATAAACCTTGTCAGGATGCTCTTGGTCTATAAAACCTGGAGGTTGTGAAACATAAACCTCTTCATCAATAGTGCCGTACAGAAATGCACTTTTCACATCCATTTGATATACCATAAACCCCATAAATGAAGCATAAGCAATAAATAATCTTATTGCTTCAATCCTGGCAACTGGAGAAAAAACTTCCTCATAATCTATACCCTCCTCCTGAGTATAGCCTTGAGCAACCAATCTTGCTTTGTTCTTTATCACAATGCCCCTCTCATCCTTCTTATTCCTGAATACCCACTTTGTACCAATCACTCTCATTCCCTTTGGTAGATCAACCAGAACCCAAACATTTTGAATCTTGAATTGAAGTAGCTCTTCTTGCATAGCTTCAACCCAACTTGATGACTCTAAAGCCTTTAACACATTCTTGGGTTCAACCTGAGATAGAAAACATACAAACATACACTCATTCTCATCTTCATGATGTTTCTCTTCATAAACCACACTGAGAAAACCATGATGATCTGGGTCTTGAATTTTCCTTCTGGTCTTGACTCCAGATTGTACATTGATGAACTCAAATAAGTACATTTTATTACTATCATTTATCCTAATAATTTGACTTGTTTTACTATATTATGTATGAGGATTGATACTTAATCGTTTACTTTTATAATTCTCAGGTAAAAACAAGCATTTGGTGAAACTTAGCGATTATGGACTAAAAACGGAGTAAAATGATCAAGATTGGAATTGGTTGTTGGAATGAAGAGAATGAAGACCATTGCCTGACTTTGAAGAATGCGCCGCATGGATTTATCCCATGTGCCGCATATGAAACTTTGGTCAACGAAGAATAACCAACTTATTCTGCTCCAGATGCGCCGCATCTCACTCATTACATGCGCCACATCACTATCAATATTTCACCAGATACGATCCAAGATACAAGAGGACATGCGCCGCATCCAAAGATGAAGATACGCCGCATCTTCTGGCGGTGTACGAATATTCCTGAATATTATAATCTTGGACCCCACGCGAAGTTAAGTACATGCGCCGCATCTACTTACTAGATGCGCCGCATCTCACCCTCAGACAGAAACTATAAATACCCCAAGACCAGACGAATTCGGTGTGACATATATTATATACGTGACCGAAGATCAGAAACCAAGGACGAATTCAGTCAAGGCAGCAGCACAAGACACACCCAAATCAAAGATACAAGAGCTGTAAGAAGGTGCTGCATGTGTTTAATTCATTAAGTAGTTTTGTTTTATTGTATTAGTAAACTTTAATTCATCAAGATTGGTGGCTTGTGTAATGTGACAACGGAAAGGTTGCACTCCCTTAAAACTGCTTTCTCATCAATTAAAGTTTATATGTTAGTGTCATTGGTGACTTTTATTAGTGCATTGATAACCTTTGTGGCTAGCTGAGCGTTGATCGGGTCGCCATGCCTCTGCCCTCGCCTGTTTATTAGATGCCTATGTATTCTATGGTCTGTAGAAAAGTAGGAGAAAGATAAACGGGATAGTCATAAGTAATCATTAAGGGTTTACTCGCCGATAAGATTAGAACCAACGAGAAAGGACTTAATCTCGGTGCGTTGCATCGAACTATACACTTCATATAACACTAGCAATAAAACAAGTGACAAACTACTTATCATAAGGACAGCCCTCTTATTGTCTCAAGTATTTATCTGTGTACGTGTGTGCTACTTGCTGATTCGTGCCTATTGGTTTAGTTTATTATTTAATTGCAACCAAATCGTGACAGTCTCTCAGGCTGAACCCCCTTGCGTTAGATTAGATTGTATAGCTAACTTAATATATTAAAATACTGATTAGAATAACTAGATAATACGTTCCACTCTTAGTGATCGACACTCTACTTACCATTATATTCATACTGACCGGGTACACTGCTCGTTAAGTGTGTGTGTTATTGATAAGTCGGCTAAATATAAATTTAAAACTTGATTAGGCATTAAAACTGCTAAACCGCAACGACACGCAACAAGCACATCAAGTTTTTGGCGCCGCTGCCGGGGAGTGAATTGTTATTATCTGTTAATTTGATTAGTATTTTAATTAGGTTTTTAATTTTTTATCTAACCGCTAATTTTGTTGTGTATTAGTTTAATTTGCATTCATTGTACTATTTTGCATATTTTCTGTTTTTGTGTGTTATTTGTTTGCTTTTATTTGTGTTTATTTTCGTTTGTGTGTTTTTATTTGATTTTATTTTTCGTATTTTTTTGTTTTCTGCTATCGTTGTACTGAGCTAAATCGAACGATACGGCGCATCTGATTTCTCAGATACGGCGTATTGCGTTCAACTTTTTATAAAATACAACGCGTTTAATTAATTCGATACGACGCATCTTTTCCCCAAGATACGGCGTATCTGTTTTTAATAAGAAAATTTTTTCTAAACGTTAACGCCATACGACGCATCTGCTCTTGCAGATACGGCGTATCTATTATTTTTATTAAAAACAGTTTTCGATTAATTAAACAGATACGGCGTATCGATTTTTATCGATACGGCGCATCTTCTGAATCAAAAATCTTATATTTCGAAACGTAACGAAGATACGGCGCATTAACTTTCGTTAATACGACGCATTTAATTTTTATAAATATCGATTTTTGATTATTAAAAATGATACGGCGCATTCAAATTTCTAAGCGGCGTATCTATTTTCTGAATAAAAGTCTGATTTAATTTTAACGATTATAAGATACGGCGTATCCAACTTTTTGGATACGGCGCATCGTCTGCAGATATCAGCTATTTGTATTCTTATATCCGTTTCTATATTCATTAATTTCTCTTCTAGCGAACAAATCCTACTGATGATTTTACCTTTGATGACAGGTTTTGCTATGGAAGACATGTCAGTTAACGGATATCTTGCTAAGGAATGCTTGCTTTCAGATTCATTCAATGTGCTCATGATCGATGCAGATTTATTCTCTTGGGAGACCCCTCTTGAAGCTGCTTTTAAGGAATTCATGCGTTTATGCAACATTGACAAAGGGGTATTCTCTTATGATGTATTTGTGAGGTACACTAGAGATGAATTGTCGCTCTTATGGCCTATAATTGAATCCAAAGGATTGAACTGGACTACTATCGAAGAAGATGATGGGAAATTCTACCTTGCATACATGGACTCAAGCAACAACAGCTGTGGTGGAGGCAATACCCAAATCTCTTACATGCCTTATTCCGAACAGTACTGGGGATTAAATGAGAACTATCTGGACGATGACAGAATTTATGCTGTGGCGGAATTACTATTTCATGGCAAGTTGGTAAGATTGATGGACCTCTCCCTCGATGATTGGCTTGAACTTAAATATGGTAGTCCGAAGTTTGCCCCTGCAAATGAAGTCAAGCGGATTATGACTTCATGGTTGACACGGAGTTTTAGGGAGCAATTTAACGAGTTCATGGAGATAAAGAGGAAAATGATTGAAAAGACTTGCTTTGACGTTAACCACGATCCCAACGATGTTGATTTTTCAGAATGGTTGGCTAGTAAGTTTAATAACCATAAGAGCATGGATCGAGCTACTAAGGATGCATTATGGGTATATTGGATAAGAGGTGAAGACGAAGAAGTAGAAAGCAATTATGGGTCGTCACTACATGATTCTACAGTCAATGAGGGAATTGAAGAATTATTCAGAATAGACATTGACGTATTCGATTATGAGACGCCCTTGTGCAAGCAATTCAAGGAATTTAACTACCTTCTTCAAGTCGACGATGATGTGCTTACTGGAAATTTACCAGGATTCAAGACTTATGATGATTTCAAAAATACCTGGTACTATGAATGGAATGACCAAGTACCATGGGTTTGGGATAAACCATGGGAATTTGAGCACATTAATCACACCTGTACACCCTTCGTTTTCAAGGATGGGGGTAGTGTTTGGCCGACCTGTGATTATAAGAGTAACGGAACCTGTAATGGGGGAAGTATTATTGGGATGAAACGGGTTGGAAAAGATGTAACCTTTGAAGATTATGAGTGGTACGATAATGTTGAAGACTGCCCACGAAAAACTGAAGCTTTGCAAGAAAAGGGTAGAATTGAATACTTGAAAGGACTTAAAGGTACATCAAATACTACTTTCTGGGAATGGGTGCATGAACAATTTGATGATTACACAAAGCTTAGTCGACGGCTACAATGGGAATTGGAAAGAGAATGGGAGGCGATTCAAGATGATGATAACAATAAGTCATTAATTGATGAACTAGATGACTATTTGATTAAGGATCCTTATTTTAAGTTTGTTGATAAAGACGAGGAAGAGTTCACCAAAAGAAAGTGTCAACTACTTGGAATCCCTTATAATAAGCCACCCATGATTATTTCTGAAAAGTTTAAAATCATCAAATATTCTTTGGGACCAGAGGAAGAGTATGTCGCGACGACGACCAAGAGTTATACTAGATTAAGTCGAACGGAAGAAAACGTCGCAGAACTATACGGGAAAATATTTCGGATGAAGGAAGAAGGATGGACCGTGACACGAACTAAATGAAGAGCTGAACGTGAGTCTAACTTGAAGACTCTGGAATAAAGACAAGTGCTTACCGGGAGACAACCCGGATTTATCTTTTTATTATTCTGTTTTCTGTGTCGAGTCAGTCAGGCCGCCGAGGATACGGCGCATCTCAATCCTGAGATGCGACGCATCTCCTGCAGATGGTCATATCTTATTTTATTTTTCTGCATTTTTTATTTCCGAATTTAAAACTTTTTATCAGTTTATTTTTAATGCGGCGCATCCCTGGTTAAGGATGCGGCGCATCTTTTATTCTGATCCGTATTTATTCCAGGCTCGATACGGCGTATCTTCTTCCATAAGATACGGCGCATCGACTGACCTGATGATTTTCATTTTAAGTTTTTATGTTTTATTTTTACCTAACTACTAATGTATTATGCAAGTTTGAACCTTTCTTATCTTAGGTGTGTTTTGAAGCCTTGGTGGTATTATAAATTCCTGCATTTCCTGTGGATACATCTTATATGAAGCTTAAACGTTCTAATCCACAAGAAAGATGATTTTTGCTCTCCTACTAATGGAGGATCATACCGAGCAAATCTCAGGGGAGTTTTTCTGTTCTAATTCTTTTATTTTCCAGTTTTTAACCTTTTATACAAACAACGAGGACGTTGTTTAGCTTAAGTGGGGGGATTGGAGAATTAGAACACTTAACATTTACTTGTCCTAAACTTTTCAAAATATGCTTAAAATGTGCTTAATATATCAAAACTTAATTTTTTTTTAGCATGTTTTTGTTTAATGTCTAAGTTGCATAGCTGCACACATGACGTTATTTTCAAAAATTGTGATTTTTCAAAACTCACAAATCTATGAGTGTGCCGGTGACTTGTAAACTTTAGAACTTGGCTTGTATACTATTCGAGACCACCATAATAAGTATTATTTTATATAATTGGAATGACTTGTCTAAATTGGTAAATTTCTAGGATTACACCCAAATAGCCTTATATGTTATGTGTTATTAGCTAACTACACTGGTTAGTTAACCCCCGTATAAACCCTTTTGTTACTCTCATTTTTAGAGTAAGATACCCCTAGAAAAACACTCAGAGCCATTCCTTTCGTTTCTTACACCTTTGTTAAAATGTTTCGTTACACCCTTACACCTTAGCCTACCCTGTAGATTAGAATCCGTGGTTGGTTAATTGCTATAGGCATAGTGTGTTTCCTTACATTACCTGTGTTCGTGTGCGTAATTCATTATCTATGGTTAGGTCGGGAAATTGCACAATGCAATTGGAGTGAAAGTAAATATTGTATATCTTTGAGTTTATTTTTCGTGTGTTTACTACTTTCACTATTACCGTTATTTCTGAAGTCATGAAAAGTATGGAAAAATTATCCAGAATTATTGTTTTGGTGATGTGGTGAAATTTTACACATCTATGTTTATGTAAAAAAAACAAAAAAAAACAAAAAAAAAAAATCGAATAAATGAGAAAAGAAAAAGAAAAAAGAAGAGTTGGATGTTTGATTTAACCAACGATGTAAAGTTATGTAAGTGGTCGATATCACCACTAGTTGTTATACTATATTTATGGATTGAATGGGAGTTGGCAGTTATGGGAACGTCAACTAAGGTTTATTCTTTGATTAAGATCTTGTTGAGTATAATTCGTGTCTACCTAAAGCGTGTGTTTCAAGTGATCAAAGCGTGAGTTATTCAATGATATGAGTCTTATTCAAGGGATGGTTGGGATAGTGATTAACCACACTTAGGATTTTAATTTATTTGTTTTGTTTATTTTTCATTTTACACCAATTTATATCCCAAATATTATCCATACCCTATTATTCTTTATCCAACCAAACCTTTGATTTATTGAGATTAGGGATTTGAGCAATCTTAAGTATCGTAGTCGTGGATTCGGCTATGTATTTATGATTTTGTCGCCCTTTTTGATATATTATTATTGGTGAAGTTTGGACCTATCTTTAGCCTATTCGAGTTAAGGATTTGAGCAATTGCAAGTATCGTGTTCGTGGATTCGATCATGTATTTATGATTTTGTCGCCTTTTCTGGAATTTGAGATCGATAGAGATTAAGAATAATTAACCCTTAAGCCTAAAAACTCTTTTTACCGCTTTAGACTTGTTATTCCTTTGCTTTAGTGGTGGAGATGTGTATACTTGCCAAGCTTATGATAGAATATTTGTCACGACTGGACAGTTAAACGATTAGATTTGCTTTTATCGAAATATTTTATTTTACTTCTAATTCGTTAAGTGTTTAGTTGTGTGATTATGACAAAAAAAATGAATACATGCTTAAATATAAAAATAAATCCTAATATTCTTTAGGATACATTTTCATAAGATTAATTCTAAGGTTTACTTGGGGACAAGTAAAGTTCAAGTGGGAGGATATTTGATGAACTCAAATAAGTACATTTTATTACTATCATTTATCCTAATAATTTGACTTGTTTTACTATATTATGTATGAGGATTGATACTTAATCGTTTACTTTTATAATTCTCAGGTAAAAACAAGCATTTGGTGAAACTTAGCGATTATGGACTAAAAACGGAGTAAAATGATCAAGATTGGAATTGGTTGTTGGAATGAAGAGAATGAAGACCATTGCCTGACTTTGAAGAATGCGCCGCATGGATTTATCCCATGCGCCGCATATGAAACTTTGGTTAACGAAGAATAACCAACTTATTCTGCTCCAGATGCGCCGCATCTCACACATTACATGCGCCGCATCACTATCAATATTTCACCAGATACGATCCAAGATACAAGAGGACATGCGCCGCATCCAAAGATGAAGATACGCCGCATCTTCTGGCGGTGTACGAATATTCCTGAATATTATAATCTTGGACCCCACGCGAAGTTAAGTACATGCGCCGCATCTACTTACTAGATGCGCCGCATTTCACCCTCAGACAGAAACTATAAATACCCCAAGACCAGACGAATTCGGTGTGACATATATTATATACGTGACCGAAGATCAGAAACCAAGGACGAATTCAGTCAAGGCAGCAGCACAAGACACAACCAAATCAAAGATACAAGAGCTGTAAGAAGGTGCTACATGTGTTTAATTCATTAAGTAGTTTTGTTTTATTGTGTTAGTAAACTTTAATTCATCAAGATTGGTGGCTTGTGTAATGTGACAACGGAAAGGTTGCACTCCATTAAAACTGCTTTCTCATCAATTAAAGTTTATATGTTAGTGTCATTGGTGACTTCTATTAGTGCATTGATAACCTCTGTGGCTAGCTGAGCGTTGATCGGGTCGCCATGCCTCTGCCCTCGCCTGTTTATTAGATGCCTATGTATTCTATGGTCTGTAGAAAAGTAGGAGAAAGATAAACGGGATAGTCATAAGTAATCATTAAGGGTTTACTCGCCGATAAGATTAGAACCAACGAGAAAGGACTTAATCTCGGTGCGTTGCATCGAACTATACACTTCATATAACACTAGCAATAAAACAAGTGACAAACTACTTATCATAAGGACAGCCCTCTTATTGTCTCAAGTATTTATCTGTGTACGTGTGTGCTACTTGCTGATTCGTGCCTATTGGTTTAGTTTATTATTTAATTGCAACCAAATCGTGCCAGTCTCTCAGGCTGAACCCCCTTGCGTTAGATTAGATTGTATAGCTAACTTAATATATTAAAATACTGATTAGAATAACTAGATAATACGTTCCACTCTTAGTGATCGACACTCTACTTACCATTATATTCATACTGACCGGGTACACTGCTCGTTAAGTGTGTGTGTTATTGATAAGTCGGCTAAATATAAATTTAAAACTTGATTAGGCATTAAAACTGCTAAACTGCAACGACACGCAACAAGCACATCATACATCTCCTATGATATTGGTAAGTGGATGATTCCTATGTACAATAGTATGGGGAGTAGAAGGAGCTGCATAGCTGGTAGGCATGTTTTGCAGACCATCTCCAAAGAAATCAAACTCATCAGCTTGAGAAGCAGTATCAACTGGTGAATCAAGATGAGGTTGACTTGGTCTAGCAGTATCAATATTTTGCTCAGCAGTTGGAACTTGAGGTTGAGCAGTACTAACTCCATTGGAACTGCTCGTTGGAATTTGAGCTTCTTTACCATTCTGACCACTTGTTTCAGCAGCATCTTTCTCTTTGTCTACACCACTTGATGAAGGAATATCATCTTTCTTTGTAGAAGACTCATTCACAGGACTTTCTTCCATGACAGGTATGAAAATGCAATCATCATCTTCCTCCTCTGAACCTGCATCATTGTTAGTATTTGTACCTGTAACAGGCACATAATTCATGGAATCTGAAAGACTGTCAATATCAAAGATCCAATCTGGACCTACACCTACAACATTTGGTTTATTCTCCAAAAATTCTATGTGAAGATTTTCTTCTACATGCTTGGTGCTTGTATTGTACACCCTAAAAGCCTTACTATGCAGAGAATAACCAACAAAGAAACCTTCCTCAGATTTCCCATCAAACTTTCTAGTTGGTCTTTGATATTAAGGATAGTAACATGACAACCAAAAGGTCTCATGAAGCTTAAAGCAGGGGTTCTACCTCTAAGAAGCTCATAAGCAGTCTTATTGTGAGGTTGTACAACTAAAACCCTATTCAATACATAGCAAGCAGTGCTAACTGCTTCAGCCCAAAATGAAACTGGTAGCTTAGAGTCAGCTAACATTGTCCTAGCAGCCTCTATAAGAGTCCTATTATTTCTCTCAGCTACACCATTTTGTTGTGGGGTTCTAGCTACACTAAACTCCCTCTTAATACCCTTTTCTCTACAAAAGTCATCCATCACTCTATTCTTAAATTCAGTCCCATTGTCACATCTGATTATTTTAACTTTCTTATCAACTAGGTTTTCTACTTCAACAATGAAGGTCTTAAGTATTTCACTTGTCTCATCCTTAGTTTTCATAAAGAATACCCAAGAAAACCTACTATAATCATCAGTGACAACAAGGCAGTATCTCTTAAAGTTCAAGCTATTCATAGAAGTAGGACCAAACAAGTCCATATGCAACATATATAAAGCTTGAGAAATAGAGTTCTGGGTCTTTGGCTTACATGAGGCTCTGTGTTGCTTACCCTTAAGGCAAGAAACATAAGTTTGGTCATTGAGAAAAGTTTTGTTTGGTAAACCTCTTACCAATCCATGTTTAGCAATATTGTTAATTGTTTTAAAATTAACATGACCAAGCCTCCTGTGCCACAACATTGATTCTTCCAATGTGGCTTTTGCAACAAGACAAGTAAGTCCAACCTTAGGAACTAGTTTATTCATCTCAACACTGTATGTATTATCCTTTCTGGGGATTTTAAGCAATACTTGACTTTCATCAGGTAGCTTGAAATCAGGAGAAAGTATAAGACAATCAGTATCAGTAAATAAAACTTTGTTCTGTTTATCACAAATTTGTGATACACTGAAAAGATTGTACTTAAGTTCTGGTACATAATACACATTCTCAAAATCAAGGTTACCAGTTTTAATTACCCCTTTACCAGTAATTCTTCCTCCAACACCACCACCAAAGACAACTGGTCCTCCATCCAGAGCAATAAAGTCTGAAAGATATGACATGTTGCCTGTCATGTGCCGTGAACATCTACTGTCTGAATATCCTCTATCTTCTTTGCCATTTGAGGGATGTTCCTGCACACAAAATAAAGGTGTTAGTTTCTTTTGGGGATCCAAACCATCACTGGTTTGGATCTGCCTTGTGCATCAAGATAAGAAAACTTGTTTGAGGTCTTTGATGCACCATTGGGTTTGGTAAGATGTTTATCCCAATGTGCTGAGGCCTTGACAGCATTGCCCCTTTTTCCTTTAACATTTAAGTGACTAGCAGTTGGATTTGGTTGGTCTAGCAGTTGGAACTGCTGACCTAGCAGTTGGAACTGCTTGTTTAATCTTAGGCACCCACTTCTGATTAGTCATTGTTGTTTTCTGATAAAAATGTCTTTTAACTGTTTGTGCATGATTTGAAAATTGTTTTGCACTTGCAACAGTTTGCTTGTTATTAAACCACTTATTTTGACTAGCAGTTGAAACTGTTTTGATGCTAGTCTTTAACATGACAGCTTTAGGTGACATCTTATGATTTGCATTAGGGTTTGTCAATCTAGTTGGACCATTTTGAGTTACCCTAGCATTGTTATTCCTGTTCACCCTTGCATTCCCAGTAACCCTCTTTTTCCATGGGTTAGAATCATAATAAGCAGCCATATGCTCAAAACTTCCACAAACAAAACATACTTTTCTAATCATAGCAAACTTATCATCCATTTTCTTAGATTTTGAGTAATTCCAATTCCTATGACTACTCTCAGAACTTGATGATCTGTTCTTAGTCCTATACATCTCAGCATATCTAACATTTTTCCTAACTGGTTTTATGTTTTCAGTCTTAACCACTTTAGGAGCATGTTTAACTTCTTCCTTAACAACATTAGGTTTTTGTTTAACCTCTACATTCTCATCATCAGATGTCCACTCCTCAATAGTTGGTACATCTGAGTTCCTATCAGAGGACATCTTTTCCTCAGAAAGAGATTTATCACTAGCACTCACAAAAGAATCTTCTGCCTTAACAAATTTAACAGGATTCTCACTAACCTTAACACCATATCCAGGAAAATCCATATCCTTAAACTCTTCTAAACCTGTATGAGCTAAATTGATTCCTGATGGAGCAAACATTCCTCTAAAGGGAAGTGCAACTGACTTATAACCTAAACCAGATTTAGCTTTGTTAAGTATTTGACTCTCTACAATCTTTTTAACTCCGTTTGAAGTATATTCAAGAGTGTCTACACTTAACTGGATGTTTTCTTTCTCCTTTTTAAGCTTCTCTAGTTCATATACAAGTCCACTCATTTTATTATCTTTTATTTGCAATTCCCTCTTTAAAAGACCTATCTCATCAGTAAAGTTTGACTCATTCTGTTTATAAAACACAATTTGTTCTTCCAAAACAACTAATCCTCTTTTATGATTTGACAGACTAAAACTTATTTGATTAAATTCAACTCTAAGATCATCATATTGTTTCTTAATATTTTCAAAATCTTTTAAAGCACGACAAGAGTTTGAACATTTTTCAAGTATATGTACCTCAGAGTCTGAGAAAGCCATTAAACCCAAGTTAGCTGATTCTTCTTCTTCCTTCATGAAGCTCCAATCAAATCCAGCTCCATCTACAGCTACCATAGCCTTGGAAGAAGGCTCTTCAACATTAACTGTTCTCCTTGACCCTTGCTGATTCTTAAACCCTTGACCCTGGTTGCTTTGTTGTCTTGGACCTCTACATTCTCTGGCAAAGTGTCTCATCTTGTGACAATTAAAGCATTCCACCTTAGACTTATCATACCCAGCAACATCTCTTCCATTGAAGGTAATCTTATTCCCAGTCCTTTGATAATACTTCTTAGCCCTGATGCTTATCAAAGCCAACTGCCACTTTAAATCCATAGCTTCCAAATCATCTTCAGCAATTTAAAGAAGATCTTCATTAAAGATCTTTGACCCACCAGACTGTTCTGACACAAATGCATATATGGTCTCTTCAGTCAAGCCAGCAGTACTAGTTTTTACACTAGCTGTGCTAACAGTTGGTATAGCAGTACCAACTGCTTCTTTATCTTCATGATTAGAACTGTTTGAAGAAGATACAAAAGCCATATTCCCTGAACTGGAACTGGTGCTACCACTCTTCTTGACCTTTTGCTCAACAATCTTGAGATTATTGTAAAGCTCATTCATTGTCATTTTCTCCAGCTCTGGTTTATTGCTCCAAACCACAACATAAGTGTTCCATTCAGCAGGTAAACTATTTAGAAACTTCATGTTGAGGTCTTCTTGAGGTATCACTATCTTCAACACCGTAAGTTGACTGATGATCTTTTGAAGCCTATTAAAGATATGATCCAAAGTTTCATTGCTTGATGCAGTGAAGTTCTCATAACTTTGCTTGAGTAGGGTTTTCTGTGCCTTCTTGGTAGCTTCATTGCCACCAAATCTTTCCACCACTACTTCAAAGAGAGTTTTAGCCGACTCGTAATGGCTAAAGTTCAGCACTTGATCATTAGGAATTGCCATTAGTAACAAATTCCTAGCCTTCTGATCATTCTTCTTTTTTATTCTCTCCTCGTTTGTAACTGGCTCAGTGTTAAGCTTTGTAACCTTGGAACCATCAGCACGTGTTTCTTCAACAGCAACTGGTTTGAAGGAATCACCATTGATAATAATATTCCATAATGCATAGTCTTGCACCATGAAATATTGCTATATTCTGAGCCGCCATAAATCGTATTCATTCTGTTTCAGCATGGGGAGTTTAGCAAGGATTGAGGTTTGAGGTGTCTCCATGTCCATCTTCTTGGATTGCTAGTGAGTAAATACTTCTGGTTCTTCTAGACTCAAAGTATCAGAAACCTGTCTCTGATACCACTTGATAAGATCGTTTAGCTCGAGGTTGTTTAGACCTGATCTAGGGATTACACAATAATAATTAAACAAGATGCACAGCGGAATATAATAAGAACATCATTATTATTGCTACAAGGTTTCTTCTCGTCATCATCTCCTAACACTAACAATACAATCAGCACCAATGCTATGTGATCAAGTATAGCACGGTTACACTCTAACAGGAATCATAAGATCCTTGAGGCTTATCACAAATCTCTAACCCTAGGCGTCTAAACAAGAACCATACGCCTAGGTTTACACACACACCTTTAATGGAGTTACATCTTGACTCCTGTATATAAAAACCTACGCCCTATCCTCTTTATATAATAGAGGATTAGGGTTACAAAGTCTCTAAATATGACAATTAAGGTCCTTTATCTTTGTCTTCATAAGTTTCCTCCATCTTTCATATTTTGTCAATATCAACTCAAATTATAATTCCCAACACCATGTGTATACCACAAAGCTAGTGGGAGTGATGTTATTTTCCTAGTTCTATATGTTGATGACATATTGATCATGGGTAAAAACATTCCAAGTTTACATGAGGTGAAAGCCTATCTTGGGAAGTGTTTTTCCATGAAGGATCTAGGAGAAGCAGCATACATTCTAGAAATCAAGATCTACAGAGATAGATCTAGGCGGTTGATTGGTTTAATCCAAAGTGCTTACATTGACAAGATATTGAAGAGATTCAATATGCAGAATTCCAAAAAGAAATTTTTGCCAATGCAAGTAGAACATGGCTTGAGTAGCAAAGCTTGTGCTTCAACACCTGAAGAGGTGGAACGCATGAAAAGAATCCCTTATGCTTCGGCTGTGGGATCGATTATGTATGCGGTGCGATGTACAAGGCCCGATGTGGCATTTGCTCAGAACATTACCAGTCGTTATCAGCAGAACCCAGGTGAACTTCACTGGACTGCTGTGAAACATATTCTCAAGTATTTAAGATCTATGAGAGAAATGTTTTTAGTATACGGGGGAAATCCAGAAGCAGAACTGTGTGTTACAGGTTACTGCGATGCATCCTGGAAGTGTGATAAAGATGATATGAAGTCTCAGACGGGATATGTCTTTGTCATCAATGGAGGTGCTGTGGATTGGAAGAGCAAGAAGCAGAGCACTATAGCGATGTCTGCAACAGAAAGTGAGTATACTGCTGCCTCAGAAGCCGCAATGGAAGCAGTCTGGATTAGGAAGTTCGTTTCAGGGCCTGGAGTTATGCCCTCAATCGAAAGACCTATAAAAATGTATTGTGACAACTCAGCCGCAATTACATTTGCTAATGAGCCTGGAATCATGAAGGGCACCAGACATTTCCCGATCCGGTATCACTAAGTTAGAGAACAAGTGGAGAAAGGCGAGATCGAATTACTCAAAGTTCACACAGATGACAACTTAGCAGATCCATTAACGAAAGCTCAACCCAGTGGAAAGCTTAACCAACTTTCTGAAGGCATAGGGCTTCGTTTAGCTGAGAGTTTCATGCATATCTGTGATTAGTATTTGAATAATGGGATGTTGTAAAACAGTTATTATTTTAATGAAATAAAATAAAGTGTTATGTTTATTTATCATTATCTTAATAATATATCATATATTTGCATGTTTACATCCGTGAATATATTTATATATTCTAAACTGTCCGTTGTCAGTTAATGATATGGGAATATCATTAAATTAAGACAAACCAGAGTATTGGTAGAATACACTTGAAAGTATATTGTTGCATTGGCATACCAATTTCGCATGATATTCAAAGATTTGAATATAGGACTTATCCCGACTTCATGAGTTTACTTTATGGATCTTGTCATTAAGTAAATCATGTGTATATAGTTATCCTCAGACTTGAGATACCAGATAACTGTCATGCATGTAGTGCATTTCTGTAATTCAATTTAACGCTATACGTAACTGGTAGCTATACGGATTATTTTCGGAAGTGTTGCAAAGTGTATGAGTTATGCTCGTAGTCAAGATAGAATTTGTTCCTTCAAATTTTATTTGGAGTTTAATACTGCTGGGCCCCTCGTGGGATTAATAAGATGTTTGTGTGGCCACACCCAAAGTCTCCCTTGAATGATTCAGAAGATTTGGTAATCTTATTTAATCATAAATAACGAGAAACATAATTATTAATAAAGAATGACTTAGATCCATATCTTTATTAATGTGGTATTAGAAACAAAGGGATAAGTATGATGAGTTATCATCAAATGGTTTTTCCATGAGACCACCACCCGAGTTGTACTAGGGACATTGGCGTGTTGCTAGACGCTAACCAATGTCATTACACTTTTAATAGATTTTCAAGTGGGAGCTGTTAGAGTTAATGGAAAAATATTAATCGTGTATGTCTAGATTCGAACACGGGACCGAGGGATTGCACACTTTACGTATGAATGATCAAGTAAATAATTAATATGTATAATTATTGTATATATTAATTATTTGGACACGAAATGATAACTAACGGACGTTAAGTAATTAACGGAATTGACTAACGACCGTTAGAAAATAAAGGAAGGACCGATAGTGCAATTTGGAGGCAAAAGAAGGATCTAGAACCCCTTGTATTCGGGTGGCCGGTTCTAAGGGTTGCCATAACCCTTGGGCCGATCGGCCTATGGCTTCAAACCCATTCAATCCTTAGCTTTTGCTCCAAGTTAGGTATTGCCTATATATACAAATTGAAGGGTTATTGTTTTGTTACCTTGTGCACTTCTATAACCCTAAATTTGTCTTCTCCTCTCCTTGTCTTTGAAAACCGATCGTACACCTTGATAGGGTGATCGATCCATAGTTTTTTGTGAAACAAATTTTTTTTTTGGTTTTACGTGTTCATTCACTAGCATCAATACTTGATCGGTTATAGTACGTGTGTACAAGAGTTCGGTAATTACTCTCTATAGTAATTCATCTTGGATTGTGAAACAGAAAGGTAAGGGGTTTCACGTTAATCCTATCTTATTGATCAAGTGAAGAGAAGAGAAGAACAAAAGGTATGTAACTATTTATTATTCGGTAATTCTTTATACGTGTTAAATAATTGATCTTGCTTCCGCTGAATGTTCTTTGATGTGTTTATTTATTTAGATGAGGGTCATGCTATTTAAATTCTAACAACATTTACTCTGGACTGTCAAATGATCAGACTCCTAATAGAATGTGTACATCTAAAGTGATAAATTTTGGTCTACTTTATAAAACACAGGGGTAACTGTCCATACAAGGGATGATATTCAAGTTTCATTCTGTTTTCACTTGGCTAATTTACATCAAGAAAACACTGTGTATAAGTCGACGCAGCCAAAATTCCACTGAAAACGATCCCACACATTTCAAGTTTCATTCTAACCACAAAGTACTAACGACTTGTGTAGAACTTGTTTATACTGTTATATGTTGTGTAGAACATTTTCCATTGAAATAAAGGTTCTTCAGGCTTTTTGTTGTGGGCTTTTTGGAATCATAAGTTGCAATTACAAGCCCAAAACGTCAAATACAACAAAAAACCCAATCAAAAACGTATTTTGAAATACTATTTTTTTTCTTGAAAAAATCGTCTTATACACTGCACCAGCGAGTCTCCCTTTATATGAGAACTTGTATATGTTTTCATGTTGATATGTTATAAAATGGCTCTGTAGTTTCACCCCATAGCCAAACCTTCTAGGGAAAATTTGTTCGACTTTTAAAGTGATAAAAAGTCAAAAGACTTCAACAATTTGACCTCAAAATATGTTGATGGTTTGCTTGATCTTATTTCACCGATAACTTGATCAATAATTTTTTTTTTTTTGATTAACCTGGGTTCCGACTCGACATTGCGAGCCGACTATTCCCAGGGCGACTACCCTTTTGGATAGACCGGAGTCGACGCGGGTGAACCTCCGTGGCCACTGGGGGATTAATTTTCTCCCCTTAGGTTCGAACCCAAGACCTCTAGTATATAGAGGTTGAGCTCTTACCGCTGGGTCACCCCCAGTGGATTAATCTTATTTCACCGATAACTTGATCAATAATGTGCGCATGACCATAGATGTAAAACCAACAAATATCTACGTCATTATCTGTCTTCCCTACACACCTCCATGAATCTATGAATCTGTGATTCATATCGAAAATATCATCAAAATCTTTAATCCATTTTTGTCTCATTGTTTCCCTCTAGAAAAGGCCGGAATATATTAACTCCGGCCGCGTAAACAACCAAGCTGGCTTACGGGAAATGTCGACAAACCCCACAAATGCCCCACCGCCTACGATACCATACACATCTCCGCCTATAACGGTCGTTTTAACTGTTATTCTCCTCCTCTTTTTTTTCATCGGATTTTTTTCAATATACTTTTGTAGGTGTTTCATGCAAAATTTATTTTTCACCTGGCACCTTCACCATAACCCCTCTAGGCCCCCAGTTGTTGGCCCTGGAGCGGAACGGGTCCACCATGGACTGGACCCTTTGATCATAAGTGCCTTTCCTACATTCACATACTCAAGTGTGAAAGAATATCAACGCGAGAATTATCCTCTAGAATGCGCGATATGTTTATGTAAGTTCAAGGATGAGAATGTTCTTAGGCTTCTAACAAAATGTTACCATGTATTTCATCAAGATTGTATAGACCTTTGGCTTGGGTCAAATAAATCATGCCCGTGTTGTCGGAGCAGGTTAGACACACCTATTGAGTCACCAGAAAAATCTCCCGTTTCACACAATAGTGCTTCTATGAACGAGACTCTGGAAAATGATTCTCATGGAGATTGTGTTGCTATTGATATTAATGACAACAATTTGAACACAGATGAAACCGAAAGCAAAAAAGAGAATCATGTGGTGATTGAAGTTGGTCCAAATAGTGGAGAGGATAAGAGAACAGAAACATATAAAAGGTCTAAGTCCACCGGGCATTCAATTTCTAGCAACAACAAAAGACTTGCAAATGATGAAAGGTTTTAAGTTAAGATTGCCTCAAGAAGTGCAAGTTAAGCTTATTCCTAGACATAATTGGACAAGAAGTTGCACTGAATTTGGAGAATACAAAAGTAAAACTTCGTCTAGTAATGCTGGTTTAGACGACGTAACTCTAGATAGAGATAAAGACAGACACAACGTTTAGAATAGGAAACGTAACCAACATACTTTGAGTAACTTTTTTTATGGTTCTTAGAGTTTATTAGGTCTTATATTATAGACCCTCAGATATACATGATGTTCATATAAGAAACTTCATGTATATAACCCTGTAAATTTTGTAGCAGTTGATTCATGTTAGGCGATGTCATCTCTTTAGTTCGCACTTTTAGAAATTAAAGTAGATGGTTTATAATCGTACTCAAACGAATAACATATAGGGAAAGAAGCACAATCTGTTGAGTACTCTACTCTTCCAACAACCTAAACTACAAGAAAATCGAATATCAAACCGTGTGCAAGAAAAGTGAGCTTCATAAGAGGCCAAGGCTCAAGAAGCTCACTGCACCAAGAGACCCCATTTGGCGAGGATGATTTGGGCCTTTTGGCAAGGACATGTCCTCGTTAAACGCTTGTCACTAAAGGTATTGGCGAGGACAATTTTGTGTTTTAGAGACAACGATTTGAGACCCACTCAAATTCTCTGTCAAAGGTTTCAATCGGGCCCACCAGACTTTTGGCGAGGATATGTCATCGCCAATTCGCTTCGTGAATTAATCTGCTAATTATGATATTCAATTAATAAATTATATTAATTAAATAAATAAATTTATTTAATAATTATTTATCAGTGTAATATGAGCTGGGCCAATAAGACTTTTAGAGATTACATGTCCTTGTTAATACCTTTCAATTAAATATGGTTATCACTTTTGGCAAGAACATGTCATCGCCAAAAGTACATGCACATTTTTGCAGCATATTGTTGCTTTTTGGTGCACTTTCATATTTTTTCAAAAAAAAATTTCCAAAACCCAGAACCTGTAACTACCATTGATTTACCTTTTTTTTTCCATGATTGCTTTTGCTACAATATCAACTCGTCTCTTTGATAACCTGCCATAAAGTTCCCAGTTTTTTATTCTTCACCTTGTATAAGCTTACGATATATGGCGTGATAGAGCCTTAAGGTTTTACGGACTTTATTACGGGGTCACTTGAACTCCTATGTTTCTTCTTAACGACCATTCTTTGTGTCATAGAGGCAAGCCTCGTTGCCTTAGCTATTAAATTGTTATCCACATTGGCTAACTCCAGTTTTGCACTCCCTTGCGCACAAAGCATCATGCCCCACATTCTTTTATTGAGAGGCATCATGGCCCACACTCTCACTATCGCTATACTTTACCAACATCTCTTGTCCTTTGAAATCATTTTGATGATCTTTGTCATCCGAAACTTGCAAACCAATCATCAGGTGTCTACTTTCATCACTCATAAGTAGCTAGAACATAATAGTTACTACTTGATTAATTACATAATTGAATAGCAAACATAAAAAACACATATAAAATAACTCGTAATTTCCATATGAGTTAAGAGTGAGCTCAAGTGAAGAGTGACCATCCGCGAGGTACTATTTTTCTTCGGTATAGTAACCTCCCACATGACAAATCGAGGTCTTCATGATGAAGAAATCATGATGAGAGCCACCATGAATAGGAAACAAAAGAAGTGTCTCAATCTCTCCTTCTTGACCTCTTCGCGATGGTTCTCTACGATCTCATATCTTTTGGGCTTGAATTGTCAAAGAAAAATGTCTTGTTGATCTTCCACGTCACCAGCTTCATTTAATTACTCACTAAATGTTAATTAAACATATAATTAACTTTTCAACATTTTGGTTAACACTTTCGGCGAAGACATGTTCTCGCCAAAAGTTAAGCCACGTCACCAGCTTCATTTAATTACTCACTAACTATTAATCAAACACATAATTAATTGGTCAACATTTTGGTTAAAACTTTTAGCGATAACTTGTCCTCGTCGAAAGTTTGACGGAAAAAGTTAGAGGGAAATGAATTAAGTAAAGAAAGACGTCAAACTTCCACTTCCAAAAGTTTTGGTCAATTTTAATTGGCTTTTTGACAAAATCAAAATATGAAGCTGGGCTTTTTTTGTCGTGTAGTAGACTTTTCGTGAGGAGATCGTGTCCTCACCAAAACTTTCCTCGCCTTTCGTGTTTATTGATGTAGTGGCTTACTCTCAATGTCGCCTGTCCAATTCCATTTTTTTTTTTTTTTTTTTGTTAAAGTTGCGACTATCTTGATACAACCTCTAGCTCTCTAGTCCCGCGTACGTATTTTGAAAATAAGGACGACCCAACACACTGTTTTTATATTTTGGAGAGTGTAAATTAGGAGTAGCAAATATTTAGAGATCATGCCACTCTTTTCATTAAACAGTACATAGTATGTATTCTATTACAGTCGAGAAGGATGCAACGAATCTAAACGGGTCACGTGAGGCTTACTTGGTTGCTACTCTTTGAATTTTTTTAATACCCCACCAACGATGTATCTGTACCCAACTTTAAACCAATTGCGCCCATAATATATATTTTCATACTAATTTTACTTTCTAAAATAAATCATAATTTTTCCGAGATATATTAGTTGACGCTCTATTTGAAGTCTAAGTTCTCATGTTTCTTTGTCAAACAAATTATGGTTTAGATAAATTTTCTATCATAATCCACAAAATAAGCCATTTTAATGATTAATCATCTAAAACAAATCATATACGAGTATGTCAAGTTTTTACATGACACTACATGGCAGCCTAAAAGAAATAAAACACTAGTATTATCATCTATGTGCATTATATTTTCACAATTAATTACTTGATTACTTCATATAATCCTACATCATTCAAAGAATTTGCTGCTATTAAAAAATATATTTATAAATTTATAAATAAAACTAGTGATATGTAGTGTTTTTCAAACCGGATCCCGAAAAAAACCAGGTTCAATATCCGGTTCGGTTTTAGAAACGATTGGGATATATCTTATTAACACCATCTTGAGCGGTGGCCCTATGCACGTCACCTCATTTTCACGTCTTCTACGTGAGTTCGATCTCCCCTTTTATAAAAATCAACGCTTCAGTTAATACTTACACTATTATAAAAATCAACGCCTGCTACTCCACCGGGTCTCCATGCACATGTGCACTCACGTGCATTCCATCCCCCATTCACACGTCTCCTCTTTATTCAACGTACCATATATATATACAAAGATCACTTTATAAAAACACGTACGTACACTAATATATATCTAAAACACTTTAAACCAAAATTTTTGTAAAAAATGACGAGTGTACTATTTCGAACCGGTTCTGGACCGATCCACTCCTCACTTCTCCCGGCTTCACCCAAAATCTCACTTCCACTTCGACAAGACTCGTTTACGAGTGGTGAAAAACCACCGTTACAACATCCGAGTCTCAACCGCAGAATCGGTCGAGCTACATCTGAGCCACAAGCGATCTTTAGGTTGAAATCTATCAGTGCTGGAGCAAAAATGTTACCTGAGGTTGAAGAAGACTCGTTCTCGGATAATGGTGATGTTATTGGATGTATAGCGTCGTTGAACTTTGCTGAAAAATGTTTTGATAACATGAATGGAATTGGCGGGAATGGAAGTGGACGAGATCGCGGTGGTTATGGTTCGGGACAAAATAATAATAATGATAATGAACAGAAGAAAATTGGCGCGCATTATCAGAAGATGTTGAAGTCGAACCCTAATGATCCGCTTTTACTTAGAAACTATGGAAAGTTCTTGCACGAGGTACGTATTATTATATACTTCTTGCAAAATGCTGATAACCGACAATGTTTACTAGCTAGTTCAATATCGAAGACCGTGAACTTTGTTTTTACTTTTTACGATGTGATGATTGATATCGTGAATTTAGGTTGAAGGAGATGTTTTTAAAGCTGAAGAGTGTTACGGAAGAGCAATTCTAGCGAGTCCCGGAGATGGAGAGCTTCTATCGCTGTACGGTAAATTAATTTGGGACACGCAAAGAGATGGTGAGCGGGCTCAGTCGTATTTTGATCAGGCCGTTAGTGTCTGTCCTGATGATTGGTACGTCGAGTTCGTTAATATTTCAAAGATTGTTGTATGTCTGATCGCATGAGGCGGTTTTAATTAGTACTATTTTGTATAACTTACAAACATACATGTAATTAACTAAATGTGGTATGGAAATTTGTAGCATGGTGATGGGATCATATGCACAATTTATGTGGGAAGCAGAAGAAGATGATGAAACAAATGAAGATGAGTCCGGATCTAAGGTGTCGATTCCAGTGCTTGCGGTTTTCTAAGTTTGATCGATCTATTTTAGATCTTCATGCATCAAGGATGGATGGGTGATTGAGAATTTGAGATTAAGTTGTGTTAATTATGTGAAGTTAACTAAGTATGTAGATTAAGTACCAATAAACCGGGATGATCATCTAACATGATAGCTTAAGATCTTCTTTAATTGGGAATGAGTAACGTAGATGAGAATTGAGATCCGAAATTGGTTTCGAGTTGTAATATGCTTGTACAGATCGTAAGGGTTGTGACCCATATGTTTAATAAAATCGAGGCTCTCGCTAAAATTTCATATTTTTGTTACCTGTTGTTAGTCTAATGTATCTCGTTTTTCTTGACATCGTGTAAACCAAATATTTTCATTACGTGTTTCCTTATGAACATGTATATTTTTGGAGAATTTTATTATCTTCACAAAACTTCAATATTACATCAATATAGTTTTAAATTTTATAATTTATTACATCAATATCCTTTTAAAACTTACAAATACAAATGTATAACCAAATAAATAATTATGGGTTAATTAAATTATTTTAAATTAAAACTATTATCTATATGTAATTATAAATTTTGAAAGGATATTGATGTAGTATTGAAGTTTTCTAAGAAAATAAATGAAATTGCGCTAATTTTTAAGTATTTAATCAACAAATGTGACCTTTAAAAAATTCATTACAGCTCATGGCAATCGAAATTCGATCGAACATGAAACTTTACGTCACTTAGACGGGTTCGCTGAAAGGTTTGAGTACAGTTAATGGATTCCATCACATGAAAGGTTGCTTCAAATCTTAGAAAAACATTTGAATATCAACACTTTGCTAGAATCATTCCGAAAGAAAAACAAGCCTGATAGATTACTCAACTTAGAATTTCAAACATGATTTTTTCTTGTGGAATAAAACATCACTCGTGAGTCGTGACTTTATTTATTCGACCAATATTTTATTTACGTTTTTTTGTGTCCGAAAAATGGTTCTACCTTTGGGTAAGATATAGCAATTGCATTTAGATATCTGCTATCACCGTCACATATTCAAATACTAACATGACTTGGTGTCCTAACAAGGCAAATGCTTTGAAGATGACTTGGATAATCATTATTCACCACCTATGAAAGTACGGTTCCTTAATCTCTTTTTCTATTGGCCAAAAAAAATAATTAAGTGGATAGTAGGCCAACTGTCAAAGCCTCATTGGTTGAAGAATATAACGGGTACCGTTCCGTTCCCTTTTTTTCCCGTGATAACTCTAGACCCTTCTTTTTTCTTGGCACACATCCTTCATCATCACAAACACACACACACGAAACAAAAACAACATACCATCTCTCTAAAAACACACGCAACACCTCACTCACCTGTCTCTTCTCTCTGTAAACCAAAACCCGCTATTTTTTTTTTTTTATTTTTTACTACACACCGACTGCCAAGGGCGGGTTTCTTAGATCTGATGGGAAGCTGAGGCGGCGTACCAGGGATTCCGGCGGCCCAAGAAAGGCAGTACAAATCCTAATAAATCTGTTAATTTTCTCTTATCGGAAGGTTTAATTCTTTTATTTTATTATAAAGATCCTTTTTTTTCCCAGATGTATGTATTATATGTTGTTACAGAAGTTGAGTGACTATTTCAAATTATTATGGGTTCTTTTTTCATTATGGGTTTACTCTTTTGTAATAGGAAATATGAACGATTGGATGAGAAAAAGGAACTGTTTTTACAATATGCGGTTATGGTTTTTCTAAATTGGTTAAAGGTTTGATTTTTATTGTAAATCAAGATTATGGTTTGATCCTGTTTGTGTTTTCCTGTTTAATTTTCATTTGGGTATGCTTTAGTTGGTATGTTTTAATTTAGGATTAGGGTATTTGTAAAAACTTTTTTATTTTTAAGTTTTTTCAGAAAGTTCACAGCTTTATGTTTTTAGCCTTATGAGATTGCTTACTTGAGCTTATGGCTTATTTATAAAACTTGAGTTTAAGATTATAAATTGGTTATTTTGAAATTTAGGTGGATTACGACAACTTATTTGTAGTGAAATTTAGGCCTCATTACAACAGCTTCTTTTAACAAAAAAAATGAAATGTGCAGGCCAGGAACTTTGACACCTTTTCCCAATTGCTTAAAGGCCTTTGTTCCCGATGTTTGAGCAAGATTCTAATGCAAGTGATATTAGGTCAGGATAGTTGTATGCCGTTGCAATTAAGGACTTAATAGTAACGGGAAAGCATTCAGAAAGTTCACGATTTTCCAATATGTGACAATTGTTAGCCACCACAATTATGTGGGTATGTTTGATCATTATATTTTTGATAGTATGTTAGACTTGCAAGGACTAATTAAGTGTTCTTACAGTAGCAATACATTTCCGACACATCCTTCCAGAATCAAAAATCATGAGGCAAGAAGAATACAGGAGACAATGGCTGAATATGGTGGGGTGAGTCTTCAAATTCCAAATACATGCATATGCGGATGGTATTATTACTATGCAGCAGGTGTAGGTTGCCACAAGAGTTTTTGATTTCATACTATTTTAGTTACCTTGAATGGCTGTCATTTTTTGGAATAGTGCCCACTTTTGATTTAATTATGTTTTGTGCAACAGATATTGGTTTGCAGCCTCATGAAACAAAAATAAAAGACTTGGAAATTGACGTTGAACCTGTGTTGTTGCAGGAGCACAAATATAAGTGAGTTCGCAAACAGTGAGGTCCGTTGGATAGTGGTGAGGATAAGCATCCAATCTTTCATTCAATCGGATCGATAACGGGGGAACCGACGAAGAAAAAAGGGTTTCCTGTAAGAATAGGAAGGTAAGCATCCTGTTCATTTTTATTTTATTTTATTTTATTTTTTTAACATTCTGATACAATAGGAATTTGACGATGATGCTGATCATGTTATCTCAATGAAATAGGATTTAGTTTGCCTGCTATTGTGTTCGGATTGTGATGTTAAGTTGACATTACGGTTTAAAGCAGCTACTGAGGTTCCTATCGGGTCTATTGGGTTAACAGAGGTTAAATTACACTTTCTATATATTTGTGATCTTTCAAAAATGGTTATTTCAACACAAAGGATAAGCAGATAAACATTCTTTGTTTTTAGATAGAAAATGTTACAAGTGCCTCTTTCCTAAAAAAATGGCAAAAGCAAATATGTACTTGAGAATAAGCAATTCAAAACACTCTCTTATATCAAAATACACTTTTGCATACACTGCTGTAATATCAGTGTATGATAATAACAATTGGATTAGCTGTATAGTTACTTAATAGATACATGGAGTAGGGTGCTGCTAAGCATGTGCCACATTGTCTGCTAGGTAAACTATATGCATTAAGAAGTGAGTAATAGTTCTAATATTTTTAGCTTTTAGAGTATGTGTAGTGGGAAGAAGTGGAGAGTGGGGGGTTGTTTGACACGTGGCATGTGGGGTATTGTGGGGCTTTGTTGAAAAAGTGGTGTAGTGGTGAGTGGGGGGTTGTTTGACACGTGGCATTCTTTTTATTTATTTATTTTAATCATTCCACTACTCTTCAACACAAATTTCTCATCTTCATCACAACTCAATCCTCTCAAATCCAAACTAATCACATAACCCAGATCCTCTCAAATCCAAATCCAAACAGATCCTCTCACAACTCAGATCCTCGCAAATCCTCTCAAATCCAAACTAATCACATAACCCTTTTAATCTCAGCATCTCACATCGACTCTTCAACACAAACTTCTTCATCGATACATCTTTAAGAAAATAAAAATAATGAGCTGGAGCAAATGGAAGGCTTCACATCATCTTCATGATTTCATCGATACATCTTTAAGCAAATGGAAGGCTTCAAGAAAATAATGAGCTGGAGCAACAAAAAAAAAGATTGAACTTGGTTTCAAAAATAAAAAAGAAATGCCTGGCAATCCTCTCGTTGGTAACGTTCGAATTTGTGTGGAAAGGAGTGAAGCCAGGGCGCTGTCAGCACCACCAGCCGGAGGAAAAATTGGCCAACAGCGCCCCTGCGTTTTGGGGCAGGGGGCGCTGTTGGGGCGCTGTTCAGGAAACAACCGGGAAAACCATGCCCACTACGCATAGTCTTAGGATTGTTTTGATTTGAAGTACTATGATGTGAATGTGTTGGTGGATGCATTTCATGTGGGCCGCATTTGTGAGGTTGAAAAGGCCTTCCGATCTCAGGTTTGTTGGTTTTTGTATATTCAGTTATTTCATTCGGTTAATATTGTATACAATTGAATCCAAGTTAATTAACAAAAGCATGATAGGAATTGAAATTTGAAAAAAAAATGTTTTTGGTTCAATTGATTTCAGATGCTTAATGTCCTAATGTATTTAAACCTCCTAAACAACTTATTTTCAAACAGAAAAACAGCTTAGAATGCTTGGACATTCTAATCCGCCTCCGCTTATTTGCTATCCAAACACAACCTTCCAAAATGGCCTGTCAAAACACCCTTTAATAAGTAGTTAATACAAGCTGCAGTTAATACACATTTGATCTTCGTATATTTGGTTGTTGCTTATTATTGCTTTTGTTACTCTTTTTTTTTCTTTTTTCTTTTTTTAATACTCATTTGATCTTCGTATATTGAAAAATAATATGTTTTCAATATATGTTTTCAATATAAGCTTTGTTTTAAGTGCATGAACTTTTTTGTTTCTTCATATAGTTTTGTCAATTGTTTTATGAAAGTTGCATTATTTGACCCAATAAACAAAAAAAAGATAACTAATATCAGTCCTTATCTTGATATGTATATCTGCAGGTTGAATTTACACCAGCTTTGGTCCCAAGTACTGAACTACTGTTCTCTAATGAGGTATGTGAATGCTCTGCTTCTCACCATTTTTCTTACGACAAAATCAATAATGTGTGTAACGCATCAGTTTCAATTGTATAGTATAATCATATACATCATTTCCTGATATTTATTTCAGTAAAATTTATACAAATAAGTAGGTTAAAAGTGAAAAATCCTATGTATATTTACATAATTAATAGTTCGTCTAAGGCTCCAACTTGATTAATTGTTAGTGGTTATAGAATAAAATGTGTCACACCACAAAAATGGCGCAGCGGAATGGCATTTACGGGGTATGACCTCATTGTCAAGAATACAAGGTGTCACAATAGAGAAATACTAAATGTAATACATTGGACTGATAATAGTCACAAACTCCCACAACAGGAATAAATACAAAGATCCAAGATAAACATAAGTCTCAAAGTTAAACAACTTGACTAGAGAACAACAAAATGCAACTTCACGAGCTATAACCCAGAAGGGGTCTTGTCTTAAGTCTTGCTAAGCCAGAACAGTTGCGCACGATCAAGTTAAGTCACACAATCTGAATTCACACAGTAAGGCACATATGCAATCAAAACACACATATTGTCCAAAAACCATGAAAACAGTAGATCACAGCATGAAAACATTTGTAAAGCATTTAGTATCATTTCCACCCTAAGGTAAAACACGTTAAAAATGGGGCTACGATAACTCACCTTAGCAAAAGCAATTCCCAATTGGTAAGTTTGTAAATGGCAAATTTAGTCCGATAACTCTAATCGCGATCTAAATAATACATATGTCTTAGGTTCGAAAACAAGGCCATGCACGCAAGTTCATACTTTACTTTATCACTTGTACATGTTGTTGTAATATTTATCGTCAAAATATAGTTGCGTCCATTTGATCATTTATTTAGAACATCACCACTTTAGAAAACGTAACTTGTTTATCTCATGATCAAATTTTAGTCGTCATGTTAATAAGTATTTCAAAAATCTCTAACGCGCCTAAGAAGTATATATAATGTTCTACCATTTTCGTTCACGTCATTTTAGCCAAAATATACTCTAAAGGGTCCAAAATTCACATTTTATTGTTCCATCAGCTTTTCTAATAGCCAAATAATAGGCTGTCTACGTATATGTCGACGTAAACTTTCTTTTAGCCATAACTTTTGCGTCGTAGCTCCGTTTCTTAAGTTTGACCTATCCCCGCGAAAGTATTTAAGTATACTCTAGGCTTTTTAAGGTCTCGGCTAGTCTAGACATCATTTAACCTCAGTTTTCATCTCTTAAAATTCTTAACAGATTCAACTATTTTCTGAAAATGTAGTTTTCGTCTTCTAAATTGAAAATAGCGTATCTTTTTCGTTATAAGCCCGTTTTAACTCATTCAAGGGGCTACGTTTTCGTTATTAAGTCTATTTTCTATATTTCTAGCCTAAAATTGTTACCAGGTTGTTGAGTTTTCTGTATAAATCGAAATGGGACATAATCATTTTTAATTAGTTTTCCTAGTCTTCTAGTCATGTTAACCACTTAACAACCACTTCAAATCTAGTCCTAGTTCATCCATCAACTTCTCAACGTAACAATAGTGATCTAGCTATAATCTTAACAATGTTGATACAAAAGTTGGGCGTTCCTTGTTTGGATTCCGGTTCCCGTATCAATTGGATCTTAATACTTGAGACCTGCGCACTAAGAGAACAAAAAACACCGTTAGGCTTATCGTGGGATTGTCTCCCACGATTATCCTCCGGCGTGAGAGTAAGTAATCGGTTTTAGGGTTTTAGTGAAGAGTTAGGGTTATGATATGATACATTTAATGAGAGCCGAGATGCCCTTTATATACACACGAAATCCTTGTTGGTTTCGTGTTCCTTACTCTTCGGTGTATCCCTCCTTATTTGGTCCATTGATCCTTATCCTGTAAATAAGAGATCCTATATCAAGGCCAATAATAGATTTCGGATTTGGGTCATTGTAAGCCCAAATCTTTATCGTGATAGCCCATGCGTGATGGGCTTGAGTATTGGTCGGGTTCGTGACCCGAGTGCGGACTATACGTCATCATGTCCCCCCAGTCTAGTATGCGCAAGGTGAAACTGCGGATGCTAGACTAACAATTGTAGCGAAAAAATATTCCAGAATGCGTAGCGGGGAAGTTTCAAGTGTTTCCCGCCTAAAAAAAAACAATACGATGAATCTAGTCCAAGTAAATCCGAATATCCCTCGTAAATCGTGAGTGGTGGGTGAAAAAGTGTTTCACCTCTTGATCTCCCAGCCACACGATTAGAGCAAGTGGGTTACACATGTCAATCATCCATGAGAGCATGTAACCCTATATAAAGTGTTGTCTCTATTTCACTGTGGCTATCACAGTAAAAACGTCCATTGCCACCATTGTTAAAACCTCTAAACAGCGAACAAGAAATCAACAACTCTTAAGGTAATAGTGCGTGCGCTGCAGAATCTATTGAATTCTAATCATGGTTCTTCAATTATCCGACTTTACATCCGATATATCCGAGGACGAACTTCGTCTGTTCACCTCGGATTATTATATCCCGATTGCGTTGCACCCGGTGGTTCCGGTGGCGACTGCGTCCATAGCGAACTTCCCTGAAGGGAAAGTAGGGGTATACACACGCTTCTTTGAATTCGCTAACCAACGTGTGCCCATTTCTCTATTCTTGTGTGATGTTTTAAACTACTATCGCCTCCATATTTCCAACTGCACTGTATAGGTGCAGCAAAAATAACAAATTTTGAAGTAAATTGTCGCTTGTTGGCGATTAACCCTACAATCCATCTGTTCCGCGCATTTTATCACTCGTCATGGTCAAACGGGTGGGTGTCCTTTTCCAAGCGCGCAGGGCGACTGCTGTGCTATACGGAAAAGTTAGACGCACTTAGGAATTGGAGGGAGAAATTCTTTTGGGTTGATGATGCATTTTTTCCATGGGATTTTGAGTTCTATACCCAAGAGTCATTACCGAAGGATGAGCGCCCCATCCCCGGAGCGTATAACGCAGATGATGCGGAAACAATTATTGCCAATCGCATCCCTATCAACGCTTATCCAGAAGAGTTTTTAGTGCATATGGGCATTAGTCGCAACTACTTCGAAGGTCCTGACGAGGTGCCAACCTTTTTGGATGAGAATAACCGGGGTGGGTGCTTGTCCTTTCTTCTCCTTCGCTCAGTAGTGTAAGCGCTCTTCACTATTGTAGCTTTTGTAACCATCTTTGTGTTTGTTTGTGGTTTGTTGCGCAGAGATGGATCTATTCAGCGTGGTGCGCTTGGCGAGACCCAAACAGGTGACCGTAGGAGTGCGCCCTTTAAGAGAAGGTGAGGAGCCAGTTTTGGAGGCTACCGTGGGGCGTACTATGGAGATCATACAGGAGGAACCATAGGATGTCCCCCCAGTTGTTTTAGAGGCGATTCCTATTCGCAGTTTTCCAACTCCTGGGGTACAAGACCCTGTGGTAGAGCCATCGCACACAGACTCGTCAGAGAGTGTGGGGATTGCTATGTCTGAAAGTGGGCCCGAGGAGGCTAGCCAAGGGGTGAAGCGCAAGAAAACTTCTGGTGATGATGGCGCGGGTACATCTAAAAGAAGGCGCCATGTTATCTCTGGCGGGAAATCATCAGAAGAGGATGCGTCGCCACCTAAAACTCCTCCCCCCAAGTAAGTAATGAGACTTGTATCTTTAGATCTTCAGTTCTTTATTCCGCGTTGATACTATAGAGTAACTTTGTTATTTGCGTGCAGTGTTGAAGCTGCTGATGATGATGCTGCGCGTGTTGGGAATTCGCCACCCAAGGCGAGGTCCCTCACATACTGATGATCTTGCGCAGAAGAGCCAAGAGACTGAGCCGAAGGCATTTGAGGATGTGCCAACGGACCATCTGATAGAGGAGCTAGGTTTGGCTGCTGCGCACCAGGCCTCCTTAGTTGCACAGCTACAATCAAGGTATGCTGGTGAAGGTAGCCGCTATGTGCAGAAAGATGAGGAGATTGCGCTTCTGAAGGCGCAGTTGGCTGATGCTCAGGCTGAGGTAAAGGCAACAGATGCGTATGCCCAGAAGCTTGCTGAAGAGAAGATGTCATTACTTGCCCAAGTGAGCCAAGAGCTTGCTGGGTTAACAGATTACAAGGCCACTTTTCTTTGGGTCTTGAAGTACATGGAGCTTAACAAGAGCGCTCACTTCTCTAGATTGGATGAATTTCGTAAGGCTGTGGAGGGGGCGCTGGAGAAGCAGGAAGTTAAGCTGCGCAATCTCAGTATTGAGTATGATGAAGAGCTGTACCCACACCTAGTATCTTCAATTGCTGAGCGCAGGTGGCTTATCAGTCATGGTTTGCGCCTTGCTGCTTTGAGTACTCTGGAGTCTCAAGAGGTAAGGGAGGCATTCGGGGATGTTGTTGAGCGTGCGTTGGCACGTGGCAAGGCGCAGGCTATAGAGGAGCTTTCCGAGAGCAAGTTATTGACAGTGCCTGCCGCACAAGTACCAGGTTATAATGCTGATGCCTATGATGAGCTTGTCGCTGCTATGGAGAAGATGAAGCTGTTAGATCTTCCTCACATTGCTCAACTGGAGCGCGATCAAGATTACCCCATAGGTGTTAGTATGGAGGGGTTAACCTTGGCTAGGCACACAGCAGAGGACGCAGAGGCACAACCTGATTACTTTCTTAAGCCAGATGTGTCGCAACTTCAGGTACCTATCTTTGCTCGTCCTCGCAACATCTTAAATCCTTTTGCCGTCGAGAAGGAAATCCCGCTGAAGGAATCCTTAGAGGCCCATGCCATGAGGCTTGCGAAGAAGCAGGGTGTGAAGGGGAAGGCTGATGAGTGTCTAAATACTCATCATTTTTACCTAATCTGAGCTGCCAAAACATCCAAAAACACTCAGAAATGCATCATAATACTGAAATTATCCCAAAATTGTGTTTTATATGTTTCAGATGCAAAATGTTTAAAAACAAGTGAAAAACGAACAAAGTTTGCATAATTGGCAGTTTCAGTCCCTCAACTTTCAAAAGTTGTCAAAACTAGTCCCTGAAGGTTTTAAATAAATGAAAAGTCAACTTAAGTCCTTGGGAAACCAAAAATGTTCACAAGTGATCCCTGGATAAAAGTTTACACAAAATGACAACTCAGCCCCTCAACAATTCAATAATTACAAGATTGGTCCCTATGATTATTTAGTTAACTAAAACCGGATCCAACACTAAACCCTTAACCCAAAATAATTACCCTTATCCCATTTACCCAACCCAGCTATTACCTAAACCCAATACCCAAATACCCAAGCCCAATGTTTAAAAGCCCAATCCCAACTCTGAGTTAAACACTCGGTCAAACAAAGTTTGACCCGTCTTCCTTATACCACCATACCCGCCAAAACCACCCAGTCACCCCCCACCTCACCAATACCACTCACCACCTCATCCCCCCTCCTCCTACACGCTACCTAACATGCCAAAAGCATTAATTGCTTCTCTCCCACTCCCACTAGCAAAATCAGAGATAAACTCCAATTTCCTGTTTTCCCGCCAATTTTACAAGTGGACTGTGGAGATTAAATTGGAGCAATTGAATGGTGGGGATTTGTTCAAGGAAGTCGGCTAGGATTATCCCACCATAGTCTTGTATATATAGAAGCTTTTGTAAGCCAATTTTGGCAAGTAGTTAACTAGTAGCATAATTGTTTTTAAATTCCAGTAGCTATCTTTGTAATCACAAGTTACCAGTGATCAATATAATTCAATTTCAGTCCAATGTTCTTGTTTTATGAGTATTAAATTCAGTTTCACTAGTAATCAAGTTTAACTGTTATAATCAAGTAATTCGAATCATAATAAGTAGTGTATGAAATAGCTTCTCAGCTGTTTTTAATAGCTTATATAAGCTTTACATAGCTTATTATAAGTTTATTATAGTGTAAAATTGTTCTGAATTCAAGATTGGAAGATGGTCAATGAAAGTCAACTTGGAGGTCAATAAGCTATTTCTGGGTGGATAAGCTAGTTCAGGAAGCTTTTCTGGGTTATCTAGCTTGTTTTTGACAAGCTAGATTGGTCCTTGGTTCCTTGTTCTTTGTGCATCAGTTCACATCAGTTGTAAGCTTTTCTAAGTTTTTGCTTAATTTTTCATTTGACTGTTATAGTGCTTAATAGTAGCTTATTGTTGTTGTTATAAGCTATTTGTTAGTTTATAAGTGCATTTGATCTATCAAATCAGTAGTTATCTAGTTTTGTTTTCATTTTCTTAAAATCACTCAAAAGACCAAAATTAGTCATATATAGCATAGCTGATCATTCTGCTTATTTGGTTGTTAAAAGTTGCTAATTATAGTTCATTTAAGTTGGTTAATAAGTAAAATATAGACTTCTTAGCTTAAAATCTGTTTTTCCTTTGGAAAATCACCACAGACACATCCTAAAGGGGTGTTTGGTTTTGACTGCTTCATAGGCCAAAAGCAGTGGTACTGTAGATGTGCCATTAAGCCAACTTTAAGCCAGCTTATCTTGGTAATTATAAGTCATTTCCAGGTCTAGATAAGTCCCTTAGATCAGTTAAGCACCTTTTCATAGTTCTTGTGATTTTCAGTCAAAATAGAAGCTATAATAAGTCAAAATAAGCCATAGGCTTATTCAGCCATTCACTTTGGCATTTTTGTGTCCCATTTAGTCTAGTTATCAAGTCTTCAAAATCCTAGAACCTGTGTGCAAGTGTGCACACTTCTGTGCACTTCTGCACAAAACAAACACCTCAGCACACACTGAGTTGTGTTGATTGCTGATCTTGGCCTCAATTGGAGTCCAATTGGTGTATTTCTGATAGGGCTTTTAGGTTTTCTAGATAGCTCATAAGCCTAGCTAAGTTTTGCCCCCATAATATGGCATCTCAGTAGCTTATTTCATAGCTTAAATTGCCCTTCAACTTAGCACTTTTCTGAATTTTCTGCTTGGGTTTTGCAAGCAGCCAAGTGCTTAACTTGCTCAATTCTTGTGCTTATTTGCAATTTTAAGTTGTTTTGAGTTTATTTTAGTATATTAATATATTTCTGAGTAGTTGGTTAATTTTAGTGCTCATTAGCTTATTTTTGGGCTTATTGCCAACTGCTTATCTGCCCAAAAGTGCTTATCAGGCTTATTGAACTTCTACTTTTATTTTTCTTATCTTTCTAATATTATTTTAGATTTACTCAGAAATTTTCATAATTTTCTGAATAGTTTTAATATTTTTAATCTTTTTAATTAGTTTTTAATAGTATTTAAATCATAATAAATAGAAAAAGAATCAGAAAAATACAAATCCAATTTTCATAATTTTATTTTGTCATTTGTAATCTAGGAAAAATATAAAAATATTTTTAGGCCTTAAGAAAATAAAAAATAGAAATAAAGTGATAGCTTCTATTTAATAGAATTTATTTTTTTAAATTTTTAATTAAGTAATTTTCATTTTTATAATTTTATTAGCTTCTATTTACTTATTAATATTTTTAGAAAAAGTTTCATATTTTTCTTAGTCCATTTAGTATTTTTTATAAATTTAAATAGTTTAATAAGTTATTAAATAATAAATAATTAATAATAATTAAATAAAAAGTGTAAAAAATATAATTTAAGTTTTTTAAATAAGTTTTAAGTAATTTTACATTTTTAGGTTTTAAATTTTATAAATTTTAGTTTTTGTCCCGTTTTAGATTTTCTGTTGCGCGTTTTAGTTTAATTTTAATCGCGTTACATTTGTTTTGTATATTTAAATTGTTCATTAGTATAAAAAAGCAAAATCAAAAATATCTGATTCATCAATCACTTTAATCCAAAGCTTTTCACAGTTTTCCATTCACACCTCGTTGGGAAACGACCCAGGTGATCACTTGCCTGGTTCACACTACACACGAGCATTCGTTCTGAGACTGTTTGTCTTTTATCATTTATTACGGTTGACCATTCACAAGTGGTTGACTTGTGTGATAGAGAAATAAAAGATAGCCGGTTTGGGACGGATCAAATTTTGGCGCCGCTGCCGGGGAGGTGTGCTGCGATAGTTGTGTAAGTTTTAGCGATCAGTGATTCGAGATCCTTCTATCAGAAGTTCCTATTTCCCAAAAACAATATAAAATACAAAAAAATATTTTTCTTTTCTTTTCTATATATATTATTATTAATATTATCATATAAAAAATAAAAAACACAAAAAAAATAAATTCCGTTTTCTTTGTTAATAATAAATAAACAATAAAAAATTACCATCGAAAACCAAGACAGAGTACTACCTAACTGGGGGTACGGCCATAATAAGTTCCCAAACATCAGATTTAAAACTTGCCTTTGTATCACTTGCGAATATCGGCTCACCTTTGATTGATAAACAAACTCTAACGGAGGTTCTAGGATAGTCTGACATTAAATTGTCGGACTGAAAGAAGCGGGTTTTTAAGGAGCGTAATTGCCCACCTTTGCTTCTCCGCCACCCTGTGCGTTTATCTTTTAGAGAGCTACCGTACGCTTGTTCGATTTAAGGTTTTAAGTTCCTTGTGTTTTGCCTCAGTCTTGTTTTAATTGGAATATTTTACTTAGTGCATGCGCACTCGTTCTTCCACGTCATCAAGCCCTTTACGTGAACTCGTAAATATTCCGAGAAGACGTAATCGTAGACGTGCTGCCCAAATAGTCGAACCCGAGATTCGTACTGTTCCCACTGATAATATGGCAGACAATCGCACAATGGCGGAAATGCTCTGTGCACCCACCGAGGGTTACGGAGATGCCATCGTTTTACCAGCCATCGATTCTGATCATTTTGAACTGAAAACACATTTGATTCAGCTCGTTTCTACCAACCAATTCCACGGGTTTGAACGAGAGGATCCTTATGCACACATTCGTTGGTTCAACAAACTGACCTCTACAATCAATTACAAAAATGTGCCGCAAACAGTGATCAAATTGATGTTATTTCCATTCTCACTTGAGGGGGCAGCCCGAATTTGGCTGGATAAAGAACCCCCTCGATCCATTGAAACTTGGGAAGATCTAGTGCAGAAGTTTGTCAATTATTTCTTCCCTCCATCAAAGACGACTAACTTAAAAAATGAAATTGCTGGTTTTCGTCAAAGTTTCGATGAAAATTTCGGAGAAGCATGGGAGAGATTTAAAGATCTCCTAAGAAAATGCCTACATCACGACTTTACAGAATTACAACAGATAAATACGTTTTACAATGGGTTGACCCAAAACGATCAAGATGCACTTAACGCAGCCGCTGGTGGCAATATCTTGAATCGTCGACCCAGAGAGGTGGTTGAAATTTGTGAAAATAAATCAAAAGTTCCTTTTTCGCGAAACAAAGTGAATGTTCCTGTCACTTCTACTGCTTCCTCATCCGGTAACTCCTCAGAGTTAGCCTTTTTAACTGACTCAATGCGTTGTATGATGAAGGAAATGAAAGAACTGAAGAGTGAAATTCACAAACCAGAACAAATTAAAGCAATAAACAAAGTGTGTGAAACTTGTGGTGGCCCACATGCGTATTTTGATTGTCAAGCAACCGATGCTTCTCTTTACCCAGCTCCCGTAGCTGCAGTAAACCAAAATCAATACCGTCCGCATGCTGAGACTCAGTACTGAGCACCGAATGCTATGGTCCCACCTGGTTTTCCACCTGTGCCAAATCAGAATAATCAAAACCGCTTTGTTCAAAATCAGGGACAAAATTTCCACAATTCCCAAAATTTCAATCAAAACCGAGGTCAGAATCAGGGTAATTTTAACCAAAACCGTGGTCCAAATTTTAATCAAAACCAAGGTTCAAACCGAAATCAGACGTCCTCAGATGAGTTGCTTATGCAATTCATGAAAACCCAAGAGGAAACAAATAAGACACAACGTGAGACAAACCAGTTATTGGTTGCCCAATTAAACCAGATCAAAAAGTCTTTAACTGATATACCTTCTACCTCGGGAGGTCTCCCAAGTAACACTGTTGTCAACCCTAGGGGTGAACTCAAAGCTGTCAGTACACGTAGTGGTAAATCTCATGTTGAATTCAAGGTGACAAAGGACCCGGTACTTCCCACTAACAATGGAAGTGCTAAATACGTCCAACCTTCGGTCATCCAACCTTCTGTCATCCAAAAATCTACACCCACAATTGCTCCTCAACCGTCAAGAATCGATCCTACTCTTTCACGATTTACGGTTAAAAGTTTGTCAACCAAACTTAGTGAGCAAAGATCAGCCAGATATTATTCCGAAATGCTCAATGCTGTTCCTGTCAGTGTACTTGATGAAAGTGATGATGATGAAGATACCACTTTCGTCAAAGCTATCACCACTCGGAGTGGTGCTTCTTATAAGGGGCCAGCTGGCCCTATTCCTCCTCCGTTTTTGAAATGGAAAAAGAGACGGAGGATACAACGGACAAAGTGCAAATTCCAAGCCCACAAAGTACAGCACATGTCTATCCTCCGGTAGTCCCGAAAAAATCCAAACCAGGAGTTGTCTTTGAGACTCCTGAAGTGGTTGTCCCTAAATCCAAACCTTACATTCCTTACCCATCGCGCTTAAATGAGCAAAAGCTCCGTGAGAAGGCTAGTCAACAAATGGACAAATTCTTTCAAATCTTTAAAGAATTACATTTTGACATAAGTTTTGCGGATGCTCTCATTCTGATGCCCAAATTTGCATCAACAATCAAACACTTGTTAAGCAACAAGGAAAAACTGATTGAAATGGCTAAAACTCCAGTAAATGAGAACTGCTCAGCGGTTATCTTGAAAAAGCTTCCGGAGAAGCTTGGAGATCCTGGAAAGTTTCTACTACCTTGTGTATTTCCGGGATTGGTTGAATGTTATGCCTTAGCAGATCTAGGTGCAAGCATCAACCTGATGCCTCATTCAGTATGGAAGAAACTTTCTCTTCCGGCTCTTACTCCTACCTGCATGACTCTTGAGCTTGCAGATCGAACCATAACTCATCCCTGCGGCATTGCCGAAGATGTATTTGTGAAGATAGGAAAGTTCCATTTTCCAGCTGACTTTGTGGTTGTTGATTTCGATGCTGATCAAAAGGTTCCTCTCATTCTTGGAAGAGGATTCCTAAAAACGGGCCATGCTCTGATTGATGTATTTAAGCATGAGATCACCTTGCGTGTGGATAAGGAAGCTGTTACCTTTAATCATGATCAAACTTCAAAGTACTCCTCTAATTATAATTCTGCATCGGTTAACCGAATAGATGTCATTGACATTGCTTCAGAGGAGTACTCTCAAGAGAGTGTTGATTATTTTCATAATTCTGTGAGTGGTGATCCCACTCCATCTTCTCAACCTATCATTTCCGACTCTTCCCCTTCTCTCCCTCCGTTTGAGGGAAGTGATTCCAATTTGGAAGAGATCGAGGCTTTTCTCAAGTGTGATTCATTTCTGGAAGGAATTGATAACGCTGAGATTGATCTGGAGGGAGATATTCTTCTTCTTGAGAATTTGTTGAACAAGGACAATTCTTCTCCTCTCCCTCCCGTTGAACTTCATAAGAAAGACATCAAGTCAGTTGAGAAAACTGATAAATTTCCTGAGATCAAGTTTAAGGACTTGCCTCCTCCACTTGCAATTCTTGAGGAGGAAGTTCTTGTCTTAATTGCTATTCAGATCTCTCTTCTTCCCTTCACCTACCCGGTGATTTCCCCTATCTTTCACTCATTCGGGAGTGAGGATATTACTTTTGATCCCGGCATTGTCCATCTAACATTGGTTTAAATGCCGGATTTCCTGGTCTCTTACTTCCCCATAAACTTTTAAATTGCTTTTTCTCCCGGGCTGTTCAGGAGCCCTTTGTTACGGTTGACCGTTCACAAGCGGTTAGCTTGCGTGATAAACCTGACTGTTCGGGAGGAATCAGCTCAATTCGGGGTCGAGTCAAGCTAGCGACTCGGTTAATAAAAACAGTAGCAAAAGTATGGGTTTTCACCCATGTCTCCACCTAGTGTGGGGGAGATACCCCACATGTTGTAAATATGTATAGTCCAAAAAAAAAAAAAAAAAAAAAAAAAAAAAAAAAAAAAAAGGGAATTTGCATGCCTTAACGGCTTAAATGCAAATTAAATAAAAAATAAAATAAATAACTATATGAAACCAAAGGCTATTAGTATTTCCCTTTCACGTTCTAAGTGTTGGTTTAACCACCGGTTCTTTGAATATTGAGGGCAATATTCAGTTCTAAGTGTGGGGGGGAATTCTTGCGAATTTGATCAAATGTACCATTTAGTACCCCCCTTTTTAGCCAAAATTTTAAAAAATTTTCTCACTTAGAACGCAAAAAAATGGTTATCAGTCCGCCATGTCTAACCCACATAAGGATTGGCTAATCCGAGAGCAAACGGCTCTTGGTAAAGATATCTCAAATCCGTTGATGGCTTGCAATTTGCCCAAAATTGTATGGTATTCGACTCACCATATCTTCATAAGTGAAGAGTTGGCTAGCCCACAAGGTTATGGCTTGTGGTAAAGGCCGTGAAAAACCATAATTGGTAATCAGCTCACCAAAGATAATATTAATAATTTATCTAAGAGTTGGCTAGTCCAGAAGCAAACGGCTTCTGGTAAAGACAAATCAAAACCGTTGACAGCTTGTGGTTTGCTCAAAATCACTTGGTTATCATTGTACCAAAGTTCTTACTTGAACTGAAACAATTGGCTACTCCAGAAATAATGGCTTTTGGTAAAGAGTCTTTTAAATCCATTAAATCTTCATAAAATATTGCTAGGGACTAGCAATAGTTTAGTGTGGGGGATTGATGAGTGTCTAAATACTCATCATTTTTACCTAATCTGAGCTGCCAAAACATCCAAAAACACTCAGAAATGCATCATAATACTGAAATTATCCCAAAATTGTGTTTTATATGTTTCAGATGCAAAATGTTTAAAAACAAGTGAAAAACGAACAAAGTTTGCATAATTGGCAGTTTCAGTCCCTCAACTTTCAAAAGTTGTCAAAACTAGTCCCTGAAGGTTTTAAATAAATAAAAAGTCAACTTAAGTCCTTGGGAAACCAAAAATGTTCACAAGTGATCCCTGGATAAAAGTTTATACAAAATGACAACTCAGCCCCTCAACAATTCAATAATTACAAGATTGGTCCCTATGATTATTTAGTTAACTAAAACCGGATCCAACACTAAACCCTTAACCCAAAATAATTACCCTTATCCCATTTACCCAACCCAGCTATTACCTAAACCCAATACCCAAATACCCAAGCCCAATGTTTAAAAGCCCAATCCCAACTCTGATGTTAAACACTCGGTCAAACAAAGTTTGACCCGTCTTCCTTATACCACCATACCCGCCAAAACCACCCAGTCACCCCCCACCTCACCAATACCACTCACCACCTCATCCCCCCTCCTCCTACACGCTACCTAACATGCCAAAAGCATTAATTGCTTCTCTCCCACTCCCACTAGCAAAATCAGAGATAAACTCCAATTTCCTGTTTTCCCGCCAATTTTACAAGTGGACTGTGGAGATTAAATTGGAGCAATTGAATGGTGGGGATTTGTTCAAGGAAGTCGGCTAGGATTATCCCACCATAGTCTTGTATATATAGAAGCTTTTGTAAGCCAATTTTGGCAAGTAGTTAACTAGTAGCATAATTGTTTTTAAATTCCAGTAGCTATCTTTGTAATCACAAGTTACCAGTGATCAATATAATTCAATTTCAGTCCAATGTTCTTGTTTTATGAGTATTAAATTCAGTTTCACTAGTAATCAAGTTTAACTGTTATAATCAAGTAATTCGAATCATAATAAGTAGTGTATGAAATAGCTTCTCAGCTGTTTTTAATAGCTTATATAAGCTTTACATAGCTTATTATAAGTTTATTATAGTGTAAAATTGTTCTGAATTCAAGATTGGAAGATGGTCAATGAAAGTCAACTTGGAGGTCAATAAGCTATTTCTGGGTGGATAAGCTAGTTCAGGAAGCTTTTCTGGGTTATCTAGCTTGTTTTTGACAAGCTAGATTGGTCCTTGGTTCCTTGTTCTTTGTGCATCAGTTCACATCAGTTGTAAGCTTTTCTAAGTTTTTGCTTAATTTTTCATTTGACTGTTATAGTGCTTAATAGTAGCTTATTGTTGTTGTTATAAGCTATTTGTTAGTTTATAAGTGCATTTGATCTATCAAATCAGTAGTTATCTAGTTTTGTTTTCATTTTCTTAAAATCACTCAAAAGACCAAAATTAGTCATATATAGCATAGCTGATCATTCTGCTTATTTGGTTGTTAAAAGTTGCTAATTATAGTTCATTTAAGTTGGTTAATAAGTAAAATATAGACTTCTTAGCTTAAAATCTGTTTTTCCTTTGGAAAATCACCACAGACACATCCTAAAGGGGTGTTTGGTTTTGACTGCTTCATAGGCCAAAAGCAGTGGTACTGTAGATGTGCCATTAAGCCAACTTTAAGCCAGCTTATCTTGGTAATTATAAGTCATTTCCAGGTCTAGATAAGTCCCTTAGATCAGTTAAGCACCTTTTCATAGTTCTTGTGATTTTCAGTCAAAATAGAAGCTATAATAAGTCAAAATAAGCCATAGGCTTATTCAGCCATTCACTTTGGCATTTTTGTGTCCCATTTAGTCTAGTTATCAAGTCTTCAAAAGCCTAGAACCTGTGTGCAAGTGTGCACACTTCTGTGCACTTCTGCACAAAACAGACACCTCAGCACACACTGAGTTGTGTTGATTGCTGATCTTGGCCTCAATTGGAGTCCAATTGGTGTATTTCTGATAGGGCTTTTAGGTTTTCTAGATAGCTCATAAGCCTAGCTAAGTTTTTCCCCCATAATATGGCATCTCAGTAGCTTATTTCATAGCTTAAATTGCCCTTCAACTTAGCACTTTTCTGAATTTTCTGCTTAGGTTTTGCAAGCAGCCAAGTGCTTAACTTGCTCAATTCTTGTGCTTATTTGCAATTTTAAGTTGTTTTGAGTTTATTTTAGTATATTAATATATTTCTGAGCAGTTGGTTAATTTTAGTGCTCATTAGCTTATTTTTGGGCTTATTGCCAACTGCTTATCTGCCCAAAAGTACTAATCAGGCTTATTGAACTTCTGCTTTTATTTTTCTTATCTTTCTAATAATATTTTAGATTTACTCAGAAATTTTCATAATTTTCTAATTAGTTTTAATATTTTTAATCTTTTTAATTAATTTTTAATAGTATTTAAATCATAATAAATAGAAAAAGAATCAGAAAAATACAAATCCAATTTTCATAATTTTATTTTGTCATTTGTAATCTAGGAAAAATATAAAAATATTTTTAGGCCTTAAGAAAATCAAAAATAGAAATAAAGTGATAGCTTCTATTTAATAGAATTTATTTTTTTAAATTTTTAATTAAGTAATTTTCATTTTTATAATTTTCTTAGCTTCTATTTACTTAGTAATATTTTTAGAAAAAGTTTCATATTTTTCTTAGTCCATTTAGTATTTTTTATAAATTTAAATAGTTTAATAAGTTATTAAATAATTAATAATTAATAATAATTAAATAAAAAGTGTAAAAAATATAATTTAAGTTTTTTAAATAAGTTTTAAGTAATTTTACATTTTTAGGTTTTAAATTTTATAAATTTTAGTTTTTGTCCCGTTTTAGATTTCCTGTTGCGCGTTTTAGTTTAATTTTAATCGCGTTACATTTGTTTTGTATATTTAAATTGTTCATTAGTATAAAAAAGCAAAATCAAAAATATCTGATTCATCAATCACTTTAATCCAAAGCTTTTCACAGTTTTTCCATTCACACCTCGTTGGGAAACGACCCAGGTGATCACTTGCCTGGTTCACACTACACACGAGCATTCGTTCTGAGACTGTTTGTCTTTTATCATTTATTACGGTTGACCATTCACAAGTGGTTGACTTGTGTGATAGAGAAATAAAAGATAGCCGGTTTGGGACGGATCAAAGGCCATCCTTTGTGGTATTGGTGCTGCACATATTCCAAGATCTGATGGAGTACCTGTTAGTGTACCGGTAGTGTCGCCCAAGGATCATGATCTTCTTAAGAAGCTTGAGGAAGCTGGGAGTGCTGCGTACCATGTTAGCAGTTCAGAGCTTAGGCGCTCCCACATCCTTTAGATTGTTTTGACTTGGTGATGTTTTGTAATAGGTTAACATTTTGTTGCACATGTGCATGTTAAATCTATACTTTGTATGAACTCGTAGTCCATAATAAAATGATATTTTGAAAGTGCGATTGTACGCATATTGTATGCGATTGTGTTTATGATGTTTGTACTTAGTTATCTGTCTTTGCGTACAAGACGTCTATGTTATGTCTAAGAATCAAACCGTTATATAAACGTACTTAAAAAAGATTACAGGAATCTATAATCACTTATAACATAATCGTGTATGAAATTCATGACTTAATGTCATTCACAAGTGTATGGAATGACATGCAGCGTACTGCGAATACCATATCAAGGGGTTAAGAGTCTTAACTCCTAATTTGTTAAACGCGCACAGTGTGCATTGTTGTGTATCCGTCGTGGGATACACAATAAACTTACTCCAACGTCTTGAGAGTAAGGTGTTTAACAAGGATGCGTGATCCGATGTTGATGGGTTTGCAACCCTCTTACTCAACGAGTTATTTAGTAGGTTTACTCATCCTTTACCATCGTGGGTTTTAATAAGTGCATGCACGCCATGTAGGCAAAAGGTAATATACCAACAATATTGAGACATAAATAATATGTAAACAACAAAGTAAAGTGTGTCGCGGAGTTAGCTAGAAACCGCGACATTTAATTAATACTTGCAAGTTTTTGGAAAAAAGAAAGACATTTGCCTAGATGAAACAAAAATGTAAATACACGGATATTTATTGAGCACTTACTAAAGTGCGGAAGTGTCCGTGGGCGGGGTCGTAACCTTTCCTAAAGATAGCATCTCTTGAGATTGCAAATATTCCATGTGCATTGTAGCTAACGGCCATCCATGTCACGCAGCTTGTACGCGCCTTTCCCTAGTGCTTCAACGACCTCATAGGGTCCCTCCCACTTTGGTCCAAGTTTACCTGTATCTTCTGCGTGGCTCGCATCATTAGCGCGATATACAAAGTCGCCTGGTCTGAATGAGGTGCTTCGAACTTTAGCATCGTAGTATCCCTTCATTTTTGACTTGGCTTTTGCCTCACGTATAGCTGCGCGTTCACGCCTTTCTTCCAATAGGTCCAAGTCTATACGCCGTTCGTCGTCATTGGTTGCGACATTAACTTCCGCGGTACGAATAGTTGGCATCCCAATTTCAGCTGGTATGACAGCTTCTGTCCCATAGACAAGAGAAAAGGGAGTGTCTCCATTGCTAACTTTGATTGTCGTGCGGTGCGCCCATAAGACATGCGACAATTCATCCACCCATCTTCCTTTGTGTTTGTCCAGGCGCGCTTTAATTCCTTCGCCCAGACTACGATTTGCGCGCTCAACCAAACCATTGGTTTGTGGGTGTTTAATCGACGCGAAGTGTTGTGCAATATTTAGTTCTGCGCACCAGTCTTTGAACGGGTTATCGCGGAATTATTTTCCGTTGTCAGAAATAATTTCCCCAGGTAATCCAAAGCTGCATACAATATTTTCCCAAACGAATCGTTTTACTTGATTACCTGTGATTGTCGCCACTGCTTTTGCCTCAATCCACTTAGTGAAGTATTATATAGCCACAATAAGAAATTTCAGTCCCCTGCTGCAACAGGGAAGGGACCCGCAATGTCGATACCCCACTTATAGAATGGCCATGGAGAAGTGATAGGCATTATCTCTTGTTGTGGTCTGCGCGGGATGGGTCTATGAACTTGGCAGTCGCTACATTTTTTTATCACATCACGCGCATCGCGATGCATAGTGGGCCAGTAGTATCCTGACCGCAAGGCTCGTGCTACGACGGACCGTGGTCCTGAATGCATACTGCATGAACCGACGTGGATCTCTCGGAGTACGTAATCTGCCTGAAGAGGTCCAACGCACCGAAGCCATGGTTGTAGGAATGAGCGCCGATATAGGATACCATCTCGAAGTTCGAACCTCTGCGCTGTGCGCCGTATCCGTCGAGCGTCCTTCTGCTCATGGGGCAATATGCCTTTGCTTATAAATTCGACAATAGGGGTCATCCACGTAGGATTCTGCTCCTCTATTACCGTGGATATCTCCATCTCCGAGATGGATTTATTTTTTAGGATCTCCACCAACACTTGTTTTGACAGGTGCGCAAAGCTTGTAGATGCGATCTTACTTAGCGCATCCGCTTTTTTGTTTTCCCCTCTAGGAACTTGTTTAATAGTAAACCTGTCAAAACCTTGGATAAGTGACTTGGTCTTGTTGAGGTATTGAACCATGTTATCCTCTTTAGCCACATATTCGCCCGACACATGGTTGGCTACTAATCAGGAATCCACATTTGCTTCTAGGTTGCGTACACCCATTCGAGTTGCAATGCGTAATCCAGCAATTAGGGCTTCATACTCTGCCTCGTTATTCGTAGCTGTGAATTCAAAGCGCAGTGCGTAAGTGAATTCCATTCCTTCTGGATTGGTGAGGATAAGGCCTGCGCCCGACCTATCCACGCATGAAGATCCATCCGTGAACAGGACCCATGGTTCTTGTAGTTCTACCTCGCTCCGTGGAGGTGCAGCATCGATGTCTGGTTTTTCTATGATGAAGTCTGCTAATATTTGCCCCTTAACCGCAGTGCGTGGTCTATAAGAGATGTTATACTCGCCTAGCAATACACTCCACTTTTGTAATCGCCCCGATGCGTCGGGTTTGGAGATAACTTGCTTGATTGGTTGGTCTGTGATCACCGCTATTGGGTGTGCTTGAAAGTACCTGCGCAATCTTTTGGCGGCGAATACTAATGCCAAGACCAACTTTTCCATTGTGCTATAGTTAATCTCTGTCTTCTTGAGCGCTTTACTTACAAAATATACCGATGTTTGTACGGAATTCCTATCTGTCAGTAGCACCGCGCTGACTGCTCCATGAGTTGCAGACAAGTACACAATTAACTCCTCCCCTGGTCGGGGTGCGACTAGCTTGGGAAGCGCTGCTATATGTTGCTTAAGCTGTGTAAAAGCTTCTTCCGCTTCTGTAGTCCAAATAAAGTCTCCCTTTTTTGTACACTTCTTGAGTGTTTTAAAGAGGGGGAGTGACTTATCTGCTGATTTGGACAGGAATCTGTTCAACCCGGCTAGTTTTCCATTCAGAGACTGGACTTCTTTCAACGTGCGTGGTGAAGGGAGTTGGATGACAGCCTCTGTTTTTTCTGGGCATGGTTTAATGCCATCAGGTTCTATCAAGTATCCAAGGAACATGCCTTCTGTAGCGCCAAAAGTGCATTTCTTAGGATTTAACTTCATGTTGATCTTTCGTAGTGTTCTAAATGTTTCTTCAATGTCGCGGACCAATTCGCCTTCGGTATGGCTTTTTATGACAAGGTCGTCAACATAGACCTCTAGGTTGCGGCCCACTTGCTTTTCAAATGCATTATCTACCAATCGCTGGTAGGTGGCGCGCGCATTCTTTAGGCCAAAAGATATCTTTGTATAACAGTAGACACCTTGGCTTGTGTGGAAGGCTGTTTTTTCCTCGTCTTCTTTAGCCATTTGGATTTGGTGGTACCCTTTGTATGCGTCTAAAAAACATTTAAAGGGGTATCCGCATAAAGATTCTACCTTCCAGTCTATCTCTGGTAGTGGGTAGCAGTCTTGTGGACATGTTTTGTTGAGATCAGTGAAATCCACGCACATCCGCCAACTACCATCACTCTTCTTGACCATCACTGGATTGGAGAGCCAGTCATGGTAATAGACCTCTCGCATGATACCTGCGTCAACAAGTTTGTGTACTTCCTCTAGAATGGCTTTTGCGCGCTCTGGAGCCTGGCCGCGCTTTTTCTGCCGCACTAGGGAGTATCCTTGTCGGATTTTCAACTTGTGTTCTGCGATCGAGCGTGGCACACCAGTCATGTGCTTTGGTTCCCATGCGAAGATATCCAGATTCTTTTGCAAGAGTACGCACACGGCAGCTCTGCCTTTATCAGACAGTGATCCCCCGATCGATACTTCTTGCTCTGGGTAATCAGGATGAATTGCGACTGATGAACTCAAATAAGTACATTTTATTACTATCATTTATCCTAATTATTTGACTTGTTTTATTATATTATGTATGAGGATTGATACTTAATCGTTTACTTTTGTAATTCTCAGGTAAAAACAAGCATTTGGTGAAACTTGGCGATTTTGGACTTATTATGGAGCAAAACATGCAAGAAGTTAAGAGTCTACTGAAATGGACAAGATCAAGACGAATCTGCTCCAGATGCGCCGCATCTCACTTATTACATACGGCGCATCACTATCAATATTTCACCAGATACGATCCAAGATACAAGAGGACATGCGCCGCATCTACTTATGGAGTTACGCCGCATCTTCTGGCGGTGTACGAATATTCCTGAATATTATAATCTTGGACCCCACGCGAAGTTAAGTCAATGCGCCGCATCTACTTACTAGATGCGCCGCATCTTACCCTCAGACAGAAACTATAAATACCCCAAGACCAGACGAATTCGAGAGGCATAATATTATATCTGAAGACCGAAGTACAGAAACCTAGGACGAATTCAGTCGATTAAGGCAGCACAAGACACACCCAAACAAAGATACAAGAGCTGTAAGAAGGTGCTGCATGTGTTTAATTCATTAAGTAGTTTTGTTTTATTGTGTTAGTAAACTTTAATTCATCAAGATTGGTGGCTTGTGTAATGTGACAATGGAAAGATTGCACTCCCTTAAAACTGCTTTCTCATTAATTAAAGTTTATATGTTGATGTCTTTGGTGACTTTTATTAGTGCATTGATAACCTCTGTGTCTAGCTGAGCGTTGATCGGGTCGCCATGCCTCTGCCCTCGCCTATTTATTAGATCGCCTATGCATTCTATCGTCTGTAGAAAAGTAGGAAGAAAGATAAATAGGATAGTCATAAGTAATCATTAAGGGTTTACTCGCCGATAAGATTAGAACCAACGAGAAATGACTTAATCTCGGTGCGTTGCATCGAACTATACACTTCATATAAAACTAGCAATAAAACAAGTGACAAACTACTTATCTATCAGGACAGCCTTCTTATTGTCTCGAGTATTTATCTGTGTACGTGTGTGCTATTCGCTGATTCGTGCCTATTGGTTTAGTTTATTATTTAATTGCAACCAAATCGTGCCAGTCTCTCAGGCTGAACCCCCTTGCGTTAGAATAGGTTGTGTAGCTAACTTAATATATTAAAATACTGATTAGAATAATTAGATAATACGTTCCACTCTTAGTGATCGACACTCTACTTACCATTATATTCATACTGACCGGGCACACTGCTCGTTAAGTGTGTGTGTTATTGATAAGTCGGCTAAATATAAATTTAAAACTTGAGTAGGCATTAATACTGCTAAACCGCAACGACACATCGCACGCATCAAGTTTTTGGCGCCGTTGCCGGGGAGTGAATTGTTATTATCTGTTAATTTAATTAGTATTTTAATTAGGTTTTTAATTTTTTTTTTATCTAACCGCTAATTCTGTTGTGTATTAGATTAATTTGCATTCATTGTATTATTTTGCATATTTTCTGTTTTTGTGTGTTATTTGTTTGCTTTTATTTGTGTTTATTTTTGTGTGTTTTATTTGTTTTTTTTTATTTTTCGTATTTTCTGCATACTGTTATCGTTGTTCTGAGCTAAATCAAACGATACGGCGCATCTGATTTCTCAGATACGGCGTATTGCGTTTAATTTTTATAAAATACAACGCGTTTAATTAATTCGATACGACGCATCTTTTCCCAAAGATACGGCGTATCTGTTTTTGATAAAAAAAAATTCTAAACGTTAACGACATACGACGCATCTGTTTTAGCAGATACGGCGTATCTATTATTTTAATTAAAAACAGTTTTCGAATTATTAAACAGATACGACGCATCGATCTCTGTCGATACGGCGTATCTTCTGAATCAAAAATCTTATATTTTGAAACGTAACGAAGATACGGCGCATTAACTTTTGTTAATACGACGCATTTAATTTTAAATAAATATCGATTTTTGATTAATAAAAACAGATACGGCGCATTCTAATTTGTAAGCGGCGTATCTATTTTCTGAATAAAAGTCTGATTTAATTTTAACGATTATAGGATACGGCGTATCCTACTTTTTGGATACGGCGCATCGTCTGCAAATATCAGTTATTTTTATTCTTATATCCGTTTCTATATTCATTAATTTCTCTTCTAGCGAACAAATCCTACTGATGATTTTACCTTTGATGACAGATTTTGCTATAGAAGATATATCGAAGAACGGATATCTTGCTATGGAGCTCTTGCTTTCGAACTCATCCATGGAAGTTTATGATAATGTCAACTTCAATGTACTCGAGATTGATACGGATTTATTCTCTTGGGAGACCCCTCTTGAAGCTGTTTTTAAGGAATTCATGCGTTTATGCAACATTGACAAAGGGGTATTCTCTTATGACGTATTTGTGAGGTACACTGGAGATGAATTGTCGCTCTTATGGCCTATCATTGAATCCAAAGGATTGAACTGGACTACTATCGAAGAAGATGATGGGAAATTCTATCTTGCATACATGGACTCAAGCAACAAAAGCTGTGGTGGAGGCAATACCCAAATCTCTTACATGCCTTATTCCGAACAGTACTGGGAATTAAATGAGAACTATCTGGACGATGAAAGAATTTATGCTGTGGCGGAGTTACTATTTCATGGCAAGTTGGTAAGATTGATGGACCTCTCCCTCAATGATTGGCTTGAACTTAAATATGGTAGTCCGAAATTTGCCCCTGCAAATGAAGTCAAGCGGATTATGACTTCATGGTTGACACGTAGTTTTAAGGAGCAATTTAACGAGTTCATGGAGATAAGGAGGAATATGATTGGAAAAGCTTGCTTTGACGTTAACCATGATCCTAACGATGTTGATTTTTCAGAGTGGTTGGCTAGTAAGTTTAATAACCATAAGAGTATGGATCGAGCTACTAAGGATGCATTATGGGTATATTGGATGAGAGGAGAAGACGAAGAAGTAGAGAGCGACTATGGGTCGTCACTTCATGATTCAACAGTCAATGAGGGCATTGAAGAATTATTCAGAATTGACATTGACGTGTTCGATTATGAGACACCCTTGTGCAAGCAATTCAAGGAATTTAACTACCTTCTTCAAGTCGACAATGATGTGCTAACTGGAGATCTACCAGGATTTAAGACTTATGACGATTTCAAAAACACCTGGTACTACGAATGGAATGACCAAGTACCATGGGTTTGGGATAAACCACGGGAATTTGAGCACATTAATCACACCTGTACACCTTTCGTTTTCAAGGATGGGAGTAGTGTTTGGCCGACCTGTGATTATAAGAGTGACGGAACCTGTAATGGGGGAAGTATTATTGGGATGAAACGGGTTGGAAAAGATGTAACCTTTGAAGATTATGAGTGGTACGATAATGTTGAAGACTGCCCACAAAAAGTGGAGGCTTTGCAAGAAAAGGGTAGAATTGAATACTTGAAAGGACTTAAGGGAACATCGGACACTACTTTCTGGGAATGGGTGCATGAACAATTTGATGATTACACGAAGCTTAGTCGACGGCTACAATGGGAATTGGAAAGAGAATGGGAGGCAATTCAAGATGATAGCAATGAGTCATTAATTGATGAATTAGATGACTATTTGATTAAGGATCCTTATTTTAAGTTTGTTGATAAAGACGAGGAAGAGTTCACCAAAAGAAAGTGTCAACTACTTGGGATTCCTTATAATGAGCCACCCATGATTATTTCCGAAAAATTTAAAATCATCAAATACTCTTTGGGACCAGAGGAGGAATATGTTGCGACGAAGACCAAGAGTTATAGAAGATTAAGCCAAACGGAAGAAAACGTCGCAAAGCTATACGGGAACGTCTTTCGGATGAAGGAAGAAGGATGGACCGTGACAAGGACTAAATGATGAGCTGAACGTGAGTCTAACTTGAAGACTCTGGAATAAAGACAAGTGCTTACCGGGAGACAACCCGGATTTATCTTTTAATTTTCTGTTTGTGTCGAGTCAGTCAGGCCGCAGAGGATACGGCGCATCTCAATCCTGAGATGCGACGCATCTCCTGCAATGGTCATATCTTTATTTTTCTGCATTTTTTATTTTCGACTTTAAAACTTTTTATCAGTTTATTTTAATGCGGCGCATCCCTGGTTAAGGATGCGGCGCATCTTCTATTCTGATCCGTATTTATTCCAGGCTCGATACGGCGTATCTTCTTCCATAAGATACGGCGCATCGACTGACCTGATGATTTTCATTTTTTATTTTTATCTAACTACTAATGTATTATGCAAGTTTGAACCTTTCTTAACTTAGGTGTGTTTTAAAGCCTTGGTGGTATTATAGATTCCTGCATTTCCTGTGGATACATCTATTATGAAGCTTAAACGTTCTAATCCACAAGAAAGATGATTTTTGCTCTTATACAAATGGAGGATCATACCGAGCAAATCTCAGGGGAGTTTTTCTGTTCTAATTCTTTTATTTTCCAGTTTTTAACCTTTTATACAAACAACGAGGACGTTGTTTAACTTAAGTGGGGGGATTGGAGAATTAGAACACTTAACACTTACTTGTCCTAAACTTTTCAAAATATGCTTAAAATGTGCTTAATATATAAAAATTTTAAAATTTTTAGCATGTTTTTGTTTAAAGTCTAAGTTGCATTGCTGCACACATGACGTTATTTTCAAAAATTGTGATTTTTCAAAACTCACAAATCTATGAGTGTGCCGGTGACTTGTAAACTTTAGAACTTGGCTTGTATACTATTCGAGACCACCATAATAAGTATTATTTTATATAATTGGAATGACTTGTCTAAATTGGTAAATTTCTAGGATTACACCCAAATAGCCTTATATGTTTTGTGTTATTAGCTAACTACACTGGTTAGTTAACCCCCGTATAAACCCTTTTGTTACTCTCATTTTTAGAGTAAGATACCCCTAGAAAAACACTCAGAGCCATTCCTTTCGTTTCTTACACCTTTGTTAAAATGTTTCGTTACACCCTTACACCTTAGCCTACCCTGTAGATTAAAATCCGTGATTGGTTAATTGCTATAGGCAAAGTGTGTTTCCTTACATTACCTGTGTTCGCGTGCGTAATTCATTATCTATGGTTAGGTCGGGAAATTTCACAATGCAATTGGAGTGAAAGTAAATATTGTATATCTTTGAGTTTATTTTTCGTGTGTTTACTACTTTCACTATTACCGTTATTTCTGAAGTCATGAAAAGTATGGAAAAATTATCCAGAATTATCATTATAGTGACGTGGTGAAATTTTACACATATATGTTGATGTTAAAAAAAAAAAAAAAAAAAAAAAAAAAAAAAAAAAAAAAAAAAAAAAAATCGAAAAAAAATTAGAAAAGAAAAAGAAAAGAAAAGTTGGATGTTTGTTTTAACCAACTTATGTAAAGTTTTGTATTAAGTGGTCGATATCACCACTAGTTGTTGTATACTATATCTATGGATTTAATGGGAGTTGGCAGTTATGGAACACCAACTAAGGTTTATTCTTTGATTAAAGATCTTGTTGAGTATAATTCGTGTCTACCTAAAGCGTGTGTTTCAAGTGTTAAAGCGTGAGTTATTCTATGATATGAGTCTTATTCATGGGATGGTTGGGATAGTGATTAACCACACTTAGAATTTTGATTTATTTGTTTTGTTTATTTTTCATTTTTACACCAGTTTATATCCCAAATATTATCCATACCCTACATTATTCTTTATCCAACCAAACCTTTGATTTATTGAGATTAGGGATTTGAGCAATCTTAAGTATCGTAGTCGTGGATTCGGGTATGTATTTAAGATTTTGTCGCCCTTTTTGATATATTATTATTGGTGAAGTTTGGACCTATCTTTAGCCTGTTCGAGTTAAGGATTTGAGCAATTGCAAGTATCGTGTTCGTGGATTCGATCATGTATTTGTGATTTTGTCGCCTTTTCTGGAATTTGAGATCGATAGAGATTAAGAATAATTAACCTTTAAGCCTCAAAACCCTTTTTACCGCTTTAGACTTGTTATTCCTTGGCTTTAGAGGGGGAGATGTGTATGCTTGCCAAGCTTATAATAGAATATTCTTCACGACTGGACAGTTAAACGATTAGATTTGCTTTTATCAAATTATTTTATTTTACTTCTAATTCGTTAAGTGTTTAGTTGTGTGATTATGACAAAAATGAATACATGCTTAAATATAAAAATAAATCCTAATATCTTTTAGGATACATTTTCATAAGATTAATTCTAAGGTTTACTTGGGGACAAGTAAAGTTCAAGTGGGGGGATATTTGATGAACTCAAATAAGTACATTTTATTACTATCATTTATCCTAATTATTTGACTTTTTTATTATATTATGTATGAGGATTGATACTTAATCGTTTACTTTTGTAATTCTCAGGTAAAAACAAGCATTTGGTGAAACTTGGCGATTTTGGACTTATTATGGAGCAAAACATGCAAGAAGTTAAGAGTCTACTGAAATGGACAAGATCAAGACGAATCTGCTCCAGATGCGCCGCATCTCACTTATTACATACGGCGCATCACTATCAATATTTCACCAGATACGATCCAAGATACAAGAGGACATGCGCCGCATCTACTTATGGAGTTACGCCGCATCTTCTGGCGGTGTACGAATATTCCTGAATATTATAATCTTGGACCCCACGCGAAGTTAAGTCAATGCGCCGCATCTACTTACTAGATGCGCCGCATCTTACCCTCAGACAGAAACTATAAATACCCCAAGACCAGACGAATTCAAGAGGCATAATATTATATTCGAAGACCGAAGTACAGAAACCTAGGACGAATTCAGTCGATTAAGGCAGCACAAGACACACCCAAACAAAGATACAAGAGCTGTAAGAAGGTGCTGCATGTGTTTAATTCATTAAGTAGTTTTGTTTTATTGTGTTAGTAAACTTTAATTCATCAAGATTGGTGGCTTGTGTAATGTGACAACGGAAAGATTGCACTCCCTTAAAACTGCTTTCTCATTAATTAAAGTTTATATGTTGATGTCTTTGGTGACTTTTATTAGTGCATTGATAACCTCTGTGTCTAGCTGAGCGTTGATCGGGTCGCCATGCCTCTGCCCTCGCCTATTTATTAGATCGCCTATGCATTCTATCGTCTGTAGAAAAGTAGGAAGAAAGATAAATAGGATAGTCATAAGTAATCATTAAGGGTTTACTCGCCGATAAGATTAGAACCAACGAGAAAGGACTTAATCTCGGTGCGTTGCATCGAACTATACACTTCATATAAAACTAGCAATAAAACAAGTGACAAACTACTTATCTATCAGGACAGCCTTCTTATTGTCTCGAGTATTTATCTGTGTACGTGTGTGCTATTCGCTGATTCGTGCCTATTGGTTTAGTTTATTATTTAATTGCAACCAAATCGTGCCAGTCTCTCAGGCTGAACCCCCTTGCGTTAGAATAGGTTGTGTAGCTAACTTAATATATTAAAATACTGATTAGAATAATTAGATAATACGTTCCACTCTTAGTGATCGACACTCTACTTACCATTATATTTATACTGACCGGGTACACTGCTCGTTAAGTGTGTGTGTTATTGATAAGTCGGCTAAATATAAATTTAAAACTTGAGTAGGCATTAATACTGCTAAACCGCAACGACACATCGCACGCATCAGCGACCTTCAGATTTGGTATTTTAGCTGCGCTCTGTTCTGGGGCGTGCGTCGTCTCACATGTAATCGTGTTACACTCTCTAGGTGGCACGGCGTTATTGTAGATGGTGACAATGCCGCCTTCTACCGGGAATTTGAGCATCCCATGTGCTGTGGACGGTACTGCGCGTATTGCCGAAATTCCTGGTCTTCCGATAATGCCATTGTATGGCGAAGGAGATCTGATCACCATAAAGTTCATCCAGGCTGTCGTGGAGTGTTCCTTATTACCAACAACAACTAGTAGTCGTAGTTGCCCCATGGGCCATATCTTTTCTCCCGTGAAGCCAGTCAACGACGTCGTGGCCGGGCTTAACTGTCTTTATATCTCAGGTCGCAATCTTTTGAAACAATGCTCATACATTATGTCTGCTGATGCCCCTCCATCAACATACATGCGGTGGATATCGTGACCCCCCACATTTATCTCGATGGTGAGTGATTCCGCCACTGCGTTGTCCACAGCCAAGGTGGGGAAAGAGATTTCGCTTCCATGAGAAAATTTCTGGCTGACCTTTTGCCTAGTCTTTCGCTGCCATGATTGTATCATGTAGATTGTGTCAGCCTTGTCCTTAGGTGCTTCTTTCTTGCTCCCGGTCTTCTGTTTGTCTTTCCCATCCTTGATGTTCTTAACTAGATGGTCCAACTTGCCTTCTTTTACTAGCTTATCAATTAGTTGGCGCAATTGGACACACTCATTGGTGGTGTGGCCCTTCTGTCTATGATACTCGCAGTATCCGTTCCCTACGCGCCGATCTTTTGGGGTGCGCATCGGTGGGGGTCTCGGAAAGTTCGCGCCTTCCGTCGCAAATATCTCCTTTGGAGTTTTCGTTAGTAGGGTATACTTGTCATTCTCTCGTCCGCCCCCCTGACTGCGGTAACTTTTGTTACGATTGCTACTCTGGTCATTGGATTGTCTCCTTGGCTGTTCTTGTGACCTATAGTTTGAGTAGCCTTTCTTACTATCCGCAGCGGCGGCTTCTCCTTGGATGAAGGACCTCGTGCGCTTCATAAGTTCGTCAAAGGTTTGGGGAACCCTATCATTTAACTTTTTGATAAGTTCTGGGTTATTGATTCCGTTCATAAACCCTGAGATCTTTAGTATTTCGGGGCATGCCTTGACATGTATGCATTCGTCTTTATAGCGCTCCACATAAGCGCTTGTGGATTCCCCTTGGCGCTGTTTTACCCTAGCGAGTTCGACAGGGTTCTTGGCGCACTTCTTCCTCTGAGTAAAGTTCAAACGAAACGCCTTCCGCAACTCTTCAAACCCATCGATGCTTCTACGTGGAAGCTTACTGAACTAGTTTCGCGCATTCCCTACTAATGTAGAATTAAACATGTGGCACCACACAGGTTGTGGCCAATTTTCGATGGTAGCTGCTGATTCGAAAATTTTTAGGTGGTCGTCAGGATCACCTGTCCCATCATAAGTTTTAACATTAGCGGGCATGCGCCTTCTCTTATCTTCTGAAAAATCACTGATGCGCCGAGTGAATGCGTCAACCTTTTGGCGGCGCCAGGGATGAGACATATCTTCGTCCTCTTGGTCGCGGTATCTTCTTCTGGACTTCCAGTGTCCTGTTTCTTCGTCCTCGTTGTTCGAGGAGTCACTTGAGGATGAGCTTACTCTTTTGCGGCGCTTGCGCCGACTATCCTCGGAATCCGAGCTTGAAGAGCTTTCGCTTGGGGAGCACCGTCGCCCAAGTCTATCGTGAATCCTTCGACTGCCAGGCCTAGTGTGGACATTGGTGCGCCGTCCATCTTCTTCATGCTCCTCCCGATACTGTAAGTCGGCTGCTTCATCATCCACAACTTTCCTTCCGATCCTAGTAAACATTGGGTGCTGGCGGCTATCCTTCTCGCGCCTTTCCTTTCGGTAACGCGGTGGGGATGCTTCATGCTCAGGGTCGAAGTTGAGCCGGGCTTGCAGACTCTGGCTTGACCTCTTTTTCGCTTCCTCTCGCATAAGCGCAGCCAAGGTTTCATAGTTTTGAGATACGAAATCTCTTGGCGCTATTTCAGGCGTGACTCCTTCTAGCGCGAGGATGTCTGTTTCCAAATCAGGACCCTTGTTTCGGATAGGCGCATTTGGCGGCTCAGTGAGGTCTAATTCTGGCATGGTGAAAGGAGTGCGCTGTAGATCTTCCGCGCTAGTGGTTGTTGTAGTAGCATGGGTAGTCCTTGTGAGCGGTTCTACTGTAGTAAAGGCCAGATCTGAGTATGATCCTAGGTTTTTGGGCGCACTGGTTGTTCCAGAGGCCTGCTTAGGGGCTGAATCAGTTTGCTGCTTCTGCCCCTATAGGTCACCATGCGTTTTCTTTGCCTGCGGAGTCCGCTGATTTTGGTTTCCGTGCTTTGTCATTCTAGTTCTTCGTAGAGTTCTTAGTGTCTGGTCCCACGGATGGCGCCACTTGTTGATACAAAAGTTGGGCGTTCCTTGTTTGGATTCCGGTTCCCGTATCAATTGGATCTTAATGCTTGAGACCTGCGCACTAAGAGAACAAAAAACACCGTTAGGCTTATCGTGGGATTGTCTCCCACGATTATCCTCCGGCGTGAGAGTAAGTAATCAGTTTTAGGGTTTTAGTGAAGAGTTAGGGTTATGATATGATACCTTTAATGAGAGCCGAGATGCCCTTTATATACACATGAAATCCTTGTTGGTTTCGTGTTCCTTACTCTTCGGCGTATCCCTCCTTATTTGGTCCATTGATCCTTATCCCGTAAATAAGAGATCCTATATCAAGGCTAATAATAGATTTCGGATTTGGGCCGTTGTAAGCCCAAATCTTTATCGTGATAGCCCACGTGTGATGGGCTTGAGTATTGGTCGGGTTCGTGACCCGAGTGCGGACTATACGTCATCATTAACAATATTCAAAGGTCCATTTAAATATTCCTCAAGAATGTTTAAATATACAAGTTTACTAACATTCATGTTTATAAGGTTTATTACCACTTTCTTGTGAAGAGTTTTACTAACTAGTTTTCTTGTAATCCAAAACTTGTTAAAAATATAATCTTTTGCTAAAAGATCTTTGTGAATGAAAATCTTTATCAACATGTACCAAGTGATAACTAAGTATATACTTGCCTTGTTAGACCCGTTTCCCGGGTGTTGGGACCCCACCCTAGATGAAAGTGGACCAAGGCCTCGTGTGATTGGTTAGTCAACGAATGTGGTGTTTTAGTCAACCCGATAGTCAAAATATGACTAAAGTGGTTATGTTAAATATGAGGTATAACTAAAGGGGCCTAAGTTGCCAAGTGTTAAACATGTTATAAGTGTTATGAGTTAGTGGTGGCTAAAATAAGAAGAATAAGACTTGAGGGGCCATTCTTGCCATTAACCCAAAGATATCACCTAACTAGTTATAACTAGTAATTTCTAGACATTTCTATCTTATCCTAGAAGGTGTTTAAGGTCCGGTTTTATGGAGGAGAGAAATGGAGGGAAAAAGGAGATGGTGACTTGAGAAAAAGAAGAAGAGAAAGTCTTATGCTTAAGATTATGTCCTAGTAATGATCACACCAAGTAAGTAATTCTTGTAATGATTGTAAGTCTAGAGTTTAATGGGTTTTCATCATATGATCAAGATATGATCATATGATGATATGGGTTAGAAGATGATTATGTTTTGATGGGTTTGATAACCCTTGTTTATGTATTTGAGTATTATGTGATTAGGTTTTGATTATTGAATGATGATGATGATCGATGATGATGATGATGATGATGGAAGCTTGTGTTGATGATGATGTTCTTGTTGTTATGTAGCTTGGTTTGAGGTAAGTAAAATGATGATAGCATAGGTTATATGAAATTCCATCATTATGTGTTATGTATGTTTATGGTTAGAAAGATAGCTTGTGTTATGCCTATGTGATGTCAAGATATGGCTTATGTGAAGATTGGATGCTAGGAGATAAGTTGATGTTATGTGCTAGTGATTATGTGAAGTAAGTGTTTTATTGTATATGATGCATTATGTGGATTGAAGTATAATGGTATGTTATAGTCGTTTTACTTACTAAGCGTTATCGCTTACGGTTTAGTTGTCTAACCGTTTTGTAGGTGCTTATGCTATGGCTTGGATGTAAGGATATATGGACTAAGGCATGGTTATGCAATGTGGGTAGTTTTGGTAAGAATCTAGGAGCTTAGGTAGAATACCGAGCTCTTGTGTATAAGTTTGTACCCCCGCGAGTCAAGTAATGATTTGAATTGAGTAAACAAGTGTTAGATTGTATGTCAAGTGTTTTGTAATGAATTGGAAGTCATTTGGTGGGTCTAAGTATGTTTTATGTATTTATGGTTCAAGTTAAAGGGGTGTTTGGTTTAGTTGTAAATATACCCATTTTGGGTAGTGAACGGGTCAAATGTTAATGGAACATGTTTGATATGTTAAGTTAATGATTTCTGGAAGTTTTGGTGTAAAACGGAGGTGGTATATGTAGTTTGATGTCATGAAATGGGTCAAAATGGGTCTTTATTAGTGAAAACTGCAGTTTTGCTCTTGATGGCCTTCTTGACGGCGTCCCCTTTTAATCGTCCAAAAATCCTCTGGCCCGTCAAGGTCTGACGGCGTCACCATTTTTCTGACGGCGTCACGGTTAGTTAGGCAGTTTTCGAAAAATCATATCTTTTAATCCGTAAGTCGAAATGGGTCGTATGACCTATCGTTTTGAAGCTATTTGAGTCTAATTTCATTTAAAAATAGTCTCAAGGGCTAAAAGTTTATATATTTTTTTCAGTGGTTAAAAGAGTAAGCAGGTGTCTGTAAAAGTGAGTCGTTTCCGTGTAAAAAGTTTTAAATTTTGGTCTAAGCGGGTACGGGGTGTAACATGCCTAGCATTATGACATAAAGAAAAATATGAAGTTTTTGTAGTGTAAGATTACTTACAAAAGTGATTAGTGAGATTTGAGTGCAAGACACTTGTTTAACCTCAAGATTATGTTCCAAACCCTTGCTAGAGAGCCCTAAGTATACTTGTTCTTAACCAAAACCAAGAGTTCTCCTTCCTTGCTCCTCCTAGTGTGTCGATTTGTAAGTATATTTGGGAAGGATAGTTTTATTTTTCTCACTTGAACTAGTAGGTGAAAAATGAAGATACATTGGATATATTTATACCAAGTGAGTATTCAATGTGATACTAGTTAGTCAAAAAAATGTCATGGGCTAGGGTATGGGGGGAGTATGGTCGATTGGACTAGGAGGGGACAAGACTCACCAAAGTCAAGACTTAAAGTCTTACGCTCACCATGCTTTGAAATGTTGGAGGCATGGTGTTTAATAAATGTCATGTGATATTTGTCTAGTGATATTTTTAAAACCAAGAGGAGGGGGCGGCATTATAAATAAAATGGAAGTAGATGTGTTGTTTTGATACAAAAGTGTATATGTTGTATGTATTGGGTGTTAAAAATAGGTATTTGCTGTTGGTTCGGTGATTAACGAAAATTATACGTAGTTAAACGTAAGAAATAAAGAATTTACCTTAGGTGTAAGGAAATATTTTTGGAACTTTTGTAACTTTTTTTTTTTTTTGGAAGTATAAAAATACGTTAGAAATAATCGTTGGGAGAATTGGGTATATCGGGTGTTAAATTTTAAAGTACGAATAGTGTTTGTCGAATTGACAACCGTAAATAGTTTAAAGAATAGGAAATTGTTTTATGGTTTAAAATTGTAAACCGGAGTAGGAGCAAGGTACTGGAGCATTGTGGACTAAATATAGCCTAAGTTCTAGTGATAAAATATTTATTCTCAGTTTCACGCTGGTTCAGGTAAAAAGTATATGTAAAATGTTTCTCAAATAAATGTCAAGAAAATAAATTCGAGTTTGTTGAATAGTAATGTCCTGTAAATTAGCGGGTTGTTATAAAATGTGTTTGTAGTAACCAGCTATGGATCCTTATGTATATTTTTTGTGGTTATAGATGCCAATCGACGCATGTAAAGCGTTTTTTTAAGTGGTGAAATGTGGTGTGCTGGGCTGGATAGATGTCAATCGTTACTAAAAATTGAAACTGCCTTTGCTATTACGTATGCTTTTCTTGGTGTACCGACAGAGTTCTGAAATTCCATGGTTAGTATATATCAAAAATGACGCATTCATGTTATATATCTGATATCTAAATAATCAAGATTGCTTTATTCATTAAGATTAAATAACCCTTTGATAGTATAGCTTTGCTATCACAACTAATTCCTTAGTTAATCATTAAGTTTCTAAAAAGAAGACATTAAAGTTTTGGCAAGGCAACCCATTAGCAGTCATATTTAGTTGTAAAATAGTTATTGTGTTACTTTATACCATCGAGCTTGAATAGTTGCAGTTTCATTGCAGAACCGAAGAGGTTTTCCCGCAATTGCAACTAAATTAGCTGTTGACGATGTTGAGAAGAATTTCAGAGACATATTGAGACCACTTCAGGCATTTCAGTCCATTCCGTTTAGGCCAAACTGTTATATCTCTACACAAGGCAGAGTTGTTGAGGAGTATAACATGTCTCAGATAATTTTACAGGCAGTTACAAATACAGGAGCTTATGGAATGTTGGTAGTGGTAACTGGTGCAAGCCATGTTCAGAAATATTTCGTTATAAATTTTGATAAGCTAAGATTCACATCTTCCCTTTTTTTTGGGGGGGCCTTGAGGTTAAGGGCTTCAACTAATTCACTTATTACGACTCTGGTAAAAAAATAATAATAAATAAAAAATTGACTTATTACAACTCTTCAATGTCAGCTACTTTATTCAGAAAGTAGATAAGTTTTTTTTTATGCCAAGTTACATTGGTCATAATCTTGATCCTGCAATTGTCTTGCCACTTGGTACTTTTGAATCCCATGAATTGGTAATTGTAATGGTTTAGTTTACTATAAAGCTTTTAAAGTTTAGCATATATGGCTCCCGTTTTCTTGCAAACAGTGACATATTTGTATGAGTTGGCTTTACATTTTCGATGCATACAAAAAAAAAATCCCGCAGCAACGCGCGGGCAATCCCACTCGTTTTTCTTAAAGCAAATTATTGTAATGAAACTATGAAAGTGGCCAACCTTGTAATTTTCTATTTCCACAATGAGTTGGGCCATTTAACATTATAAGCCATCTCTCTTTCAAGTCCAAAATATGTGGGCCAAGTATTACTAACTCTTAGCCCAACATTATTTAGCAGCTTAGTAGTTACCTGAGCCCTGATATATTCCCGATCTTTTTTCTTCTTCTTTGGTTCTTGAAAGATTAAACTGCTTACTACAAACAATTTATTTAATGAGTATATAGGCACCCGCACTTCGTTTTATACTCTCTTAAGTGTCAAAAATACTACAAGCGTGAACATATATAATGTATTTGCATTTGTTTGAATGAGTTTTTATTGTTTTATCTGATCACGCTAGCAACCAAAAAAAAAAAAACTGGTCAGAAGGTGTTCATACATTGAAAAATTAGTAAATTATTATCTTAAAAGCTTATGCTGTTATTGTCTGAAAGTGAAGAAATGAGGCATTTAACGTCTATCATAAGTTATTGCCAATCCATAGCTGGCACACAAAAAAACAAAAAAGACTTGAGTCGGACCCTGCCCTTTGTTTCTGATAAATAGAAGTTAACTTAGACAAAAATAAATGAAATACTTACTTTAAAAGTTGGGTTCTTGTAATATTTTTGTAAGGGTAAATTCCGAAAAAGGGACAATTTTTTTTTCAAATTCCCTAAATGGGACAAACTCAACATGTTTTCCCAATTTAGTCAAGTGCTAACGTGCGATCGTGCGAACCCTCTGATTTCTTGACACGTGTCCCAGACAAAAGGTACTAACCAATCATTTGCAGGCCCACTTGCACCCCACGTGGCCTTTGACTTTTTTTTTACAAATGTGCGATTTCCTAATGTGCTAATGTGCGAAAAAAAAATTATTTTTCCAAAAAATATTTTTTTTCAAAAAAATTATTTTTTTTCCGAAAAATATTTATTTTTTTAAATATTCCGAAAAAAAAAATTTATAAAAAAAAATATATTTTTCCAAAAAATATGTTTTTTCCGAAATTTTTTTTTCCGAAAAATATTTATTTTTTAAAATTTTCCGAAATTTTTTTTTTATAAAAATAAAATTTAATTTTTTCAAAAAAAAATTTTTTCGAAAAAATATTTAAATTTTCCGAAAAATATTTAAATATTTTTCGGAAAAAAAAATAATTTTTTTGAAAAAAAATATTTTTTGGAAAAATAATTTTTTTTTCGCACATTAGCACATTAGGAAATCGCACATTTGTAAAAAAAAAGTCAAAGGCCACGTGGGGTGCAAGTGGGCCTGCAAATGATTGGTTAGTACCTTTTGTCTGGGACACGTGTCAAGAAACCAGAGGGTTCGCACGTTAGCACTTGACTAAATTGAGAAAACATGTTGAGTTTGTCCCATTTAAGGAATTTGAAAAAAAAATTGTCCCTTTTTGGAAATTTACCCTTTTTGTAAATAACAAAAATTTAAGGATATTTATCAAAACTTAATACTTGACAACTTATTAAGGCATTACTACTATATAGTAAGCTCTGTGGTCGGTGGGACTTTTTTATAATTTTTTTACTGTTTGCTACAGTAACTCCGCGTAGCTCAACTTCGGCCCAAAATCAAGTTTCACAAATTGGCAAAAAATACCCCTGAAGTTGACGACTCTTTGCAAAAGTAGTCCTTTTTCCAAAAAATTGTTTTGGAAATTGGCAAAAAATACCCCTGACATTGGCGACTTTTTGCAAAAGAAGTCCTTTTCCAAAAAAAAAAAAAAAAAAAAAAAATTTACAACGACTGCTTTTTTTTAAATCTTACGACCGTTTTTTTTTAACCCCTGACATTGGCGACTCTTTGCAAAAGGAGTCCTTTTTCAAAAAAAAAAGAAAAAAGAAAAAGAAAAAGAAAAAAAAAATTTTACCACGAATGTTTTTTTTAAATCTTACGACTGTTTTTTTTTTAAATCTAACGAGCAGCCCCCCGCAACGCGGGGGGTCGTATTTTCCTTATATACTAAACCGTGAAGTCGGTGACAATTTTATAATCGCCCACCAATAATAAAAAAACAAAGTTTTTGTTAGCCCGTTTTTCAGGCCCGTTTGGTTGTCCATGAGAGGCCCATTATGAGCCTTTCGTTGAAGTCTGACATTAACCAAAAAAACCCCTTTATATTACATTTACCAAAAACAAATATCTCCACAAAATATTATAAAAGATATTTAAAAAACAATTAAAGTTCTAAATTGTTCTACACAAAACAAGGAAAATAAAGTAAATAATGTTACTATAACTAATAAACAAAAGTAACAAACATTTAACAACGCTACCAAAACTATAAACGTCGATCCAAAAAAAAAAAAAAAAATTACAGAGAAAAAAATTTTACCCCGCCGCAACGCGGCGGGATCTTTTTTTCCTCGTTCCTTTCCTTTTACACTTGGACCATGCAAAAATTGATTAAGGGAAAAAAAATAAAAAATAAGCCACCCTTTTGGTTTCCTCTACACAATTTGTTTATTTAAACTCTAGTTAATTATTTGTTAATTGCCTGCTAAACGGTGCCGTTGACTACCGCTAATGTATATGAGGTTAACTAGTAGGTGATAACTGTTAAGATAAGTAGTTTAAGTAAATAATCCTAGTCACATTCGAACGTAGAGATGATTTTCAATGTTGTTTCAGGAGCATGAGTGTTCTTCTGTGAGTGTTCTTCTTGTTACGGTTCATACTTCGTCTTTCAGATATGGTTTAGTGCTATCGCCGAGTACATCCAATGAGTAGAAGTAGAGCACATAGTTGGAAACACATTAGGATTGTTAAATGCTGACTATAAAAACCGAACATTGGACTATAAAATGTATCAAATGTTGGATATTTTAGTCTAATTGGATTAACTTGACAATCAATATTGTCATAATAAAACATCACATAAGTTTGGAGGTGCGGAGCACACGCTTATTTGAGTTTATTTTGACATTAAGGGCGAAGCTAATTTCTGAAGGACCGGTTTTGCAATTGTGAAAATCGAAAACTGCCTAAAGGGAGTTTCCAACCCCTGCAACATATACGAATTTCCCTGTCATATTGGTTGGTTCTTCTGATTCGGATTCCTCTAAAAAACAAACGCACTTTCGTTCTCAAATTCTCTTAATTGTATCCGATCAATTCATTTGGGTGAACCACCAAATAGATTTGATCTGAAAGTGTTATCACGCCTTTCAGAGTTCCAAGTATTGTACGATTTCTGCAATTTCCCCAATAAAGATCAAATCTAGTTCTGAAGATGACGAACAATGAATCAATGAAGGATGTGATGAACAAGTTTCAAAAGTTGGACAAGTTTGTAGGCCAGGATTTCAGGCGCTGGCAAAAGAAGATGCATTTTTATCTTACGAACTTGAAGGTTGTTTTCTGTTTAGAGTACCCCTTGCCCTCCTGTGGTTGAAAACGAGACACTGGAACAAACTAGGAAACGCAGCAAATGGGAAAACGATGATTATATATGTCGTGGTCATATTCTGAACAACATGTCTGATTCCTTATTCGATGTTTATCAAAACGTTGAGTCTGCAAAGGAATTATGGGATTCCCTCGAAGCCAAATACATGGCCGAAGATGCATCAAGTAAGAAATTTCTTATTAGCAATTTTTTTAATTATAAAATGGTAGATTTAAGGCCTGTGATGGAACAATATCATGAACTGTTAAGGATATTGGGTCAATTTACTCAATATGATATGAAAATGGATGATTCCATTTCTGTTTCTAGTATCATTGACAAATTGCCTCCCTCTTGGAAAGATTTCAAAAACAATCTGAAACATAAGAAAGAGGAAATGACTCTAGATGGACTTGGAAGTTCTTTCCAAATTGAACAGTCCATTCGTGATATGGAAAAGGTTTCTGTTGGTGATGTTAAAACCACGGCTGTTCCATCTTTTGTGAATATGGTTGAAGAGGGTGAATCCTCTAAGGCTGGTAAAGGGAAACGAAAATTTCAAGGGAACAACAATAAGGCTCCAAATAAGAAGCAAAAGATGACCTGTTGGAAGTGTGGTAAAACTGGGCACTTCAAGAAAGACTGCAGGTCTGGAAAGGGTGGAGGTAAAGGGAAAAACGAGGCTGGTTCAAGTGGATCCAAGGATCCCGGAAAGCAATCAGGTTCGTTTTTGGTACCTTGTGATCATTCTGTTGAGAATTATTATGTATCAATAATCTCTGAAACATTTTATGTACAGGATGATGATATCTCATGGTGGATGGATTCAGGAGCAACATGTCATGTTTGCAAAGATCTTCGATGGTTCAAGGATTTCAAACCAATTGAAGATGGATCTTTACTAAAGATGGGCAATGTTGCTACTGAGCCGATTAAAGGAATAGGATATGTTCTTTTAATCTTGACTTCTGGAAACTCTTTATTATTGAATAATGTATTGTATGTACCTGGAATTCGTAATAACTTAGTATCTAGTATTGTCTTGAACAATTGTGGCTATAAGAAAGTGTTGGAAAGTCACAAGTATATCTTGTCAAGACATGGTACCTTTATTGGCTTTGGTTATCATAATGGCATGTTTAAGTTAAATTTGGATGTTTCTTTTGTTGATAATTCTGTCTGCATGGCATCTACTAGTTCTAGTAATACTTTTAGCAAATCAGAATTATGGCATGCTAGACTTGGACATGTGCATTACAAGAGATTGATTGAAATGTCGAAAATGAGTTTAATACCTGCTATTGAGAAAAATAATGAAAGGTGTAAAACATGCATGTTAACTAAGATCACTAGATAACCTTTCAGTAAAAATATCAATAAAGAAACTAAGGTATTAGAACTCATACATAGTGATTTATGTGATTTTCATTCTACACCATCTCTTGGTAACAAAAAGTATGTAGTCACATTTATTGATGATGCAACTAGATACTGTTATGTGTATTTGTGTCATTCAAAAGATTAAGCTCCTGATAAATTCAAAATTTATAAAGAGGAAGTAGATCTTTATCATGGTGAGAAGATTAAAACTCTTCGCACTGATAGGGGAGGTGAATATTATGATCCGGTGTATTTCCAATCTACTGGTATAATACATTAGACCACTGCTCCTTATACACCACAACAAAATGGTGTGGCTGAAAGGAAGAATAGGACTTTGAAGGAAATGGTTAATTCCATGCTATCCTATTCTGGTTTAAGTGAAGGATTTTGGGGTGAGGCTATGTTGACAGCCTGCTATTTATTGAATAGAGTTCCTAACAAAAAGAAAAAGGTAACCCCTCATGAGCTTTTGTATAAAAAGCCTCCGAATCTGAGTTATCTTAGAGTTTGGGGTTGTAGAGCTGTGGTTAAGCTTACTGAACCTAAATTGAAAAATATAGGTCATAGAGGTATAGATTGTGCATTCATTGGATTTGCTGAAAATTCGCATTGTTATAAGTTTTATGTTATAGAACATAATGACTATGTATCCGTACACTCTATTATAGAGTCAAGGGATGCTGATTTTGGTAATGAGGATAGATTCTCATCTATATCTAGACCTAGAGACATGGTTCCAAGCTCTAGTAACTCTGGTGTGACTGATCAAGTCATTGGTACACCTCCTGAACCTAGGAGGAGTAACAGAGAAAGGAAAGCTAAGTCCTTTGGTGATAATTTCCAATTGTATTTGGTTGAAGGATCAAGGAATGAAATTTACTTTCAATATCAATATTGTTTTAATATTGATGGTGATTGATGAACTCAAATAAGTACATTTTATTATCATCATTTATCCTATTTATTTGACTTGTTTTATTATATTATATGAGAATCGATACATTAATGTTTACTTTAGTAATTCTCAGGTAAAAACAAGCATTATGTGAAACTTTGCGATTTTGGACTAATTATGGAGCAAAACAAGCGAGATGTCAAAAGTCTACTGAAATCCAGAAGATGCGCCGTATCTCACTCAACAGACACGATGCAATATTATACTTAGATGAATTCGAAGACCATTGCCTGACTTTGAAGAATGCGTCGCATGCAATTTTGTCATGCGCCGCATATGAAACTTTGGTCTAAGAAGAAGATCAAGCTCGTTCTACTCCAGATACGCCGCAATATACTTCTAACATACGGCGTATCACTATCAAGATTTCACCAGTTACAGTCCAAGACAGCTAAAGTACATGCGCCGCATATAAAGATCAAGTTACGCCGCATCTGAAGACGGTGTACGAATATTCCTGAATATATTAATCTTGGACCCCACGCGAAGTTAAGTCAATGCGCCGCATCTATCAACTCAATGCGCCGCATCGATCCCTCAGACAGAAACTATAAATACCCCAAGGTCAGACGAATATGAAAAGAGGAGAGATATAACCCTAGAGCTGAATTCAGACGACCAAGCAGCACAAGACACACCTCAAACAAAGATACAAGAGCTGTAAGAAGGTCCTGCATGTATTCAATTCATTAAGTAGTTTTGTTTTATTGTTTTAGTACGCTTTAATTCATCAGGATTGATGGGCTTGTGTCATGTGACTACGGAAGATCATGCACTCCCCTTAATATTGTTTTCCCATTAATTAAAGTTTATATGTTGATGTCTTTGGTGACTTTTATTAGTGCATTGATAACCTCTGTGTCTAGCTGAGCCTTGCTTGGGTCGCCATGCCCCTTCCTCGCCTATTTATTCTAGCACCTCTTGAATAAATAGGATAGACATAAGTAATCATTAAGTGTTTACTCGCCGATAAGATTAGAGCCAACGAGAAAGGTTTAATTATATACACTTCATATAAAACTAGCAATAAAACAAGTGACAAGCTATTTAATTATCAGGACAGGTCTTCTTATTGTCTCGAGTATCTATCTGTGTACGTGTGTGCTAATCGCTGATTCGTGCTCATTAGTTTAGTTTTCTATTTAATTATAACCAAACCGTGCCAGTCTCTCAGGCTGAACCCCTTGCGTTAGATTAGGTTGTATTACTAACTTAGGATATTAAAATACTGATTAGAATAGCTAGATAATACGTTCCACTCTTAGTGATCGACACTCTGCTTACCATTATATTCATACTGACCGGGTACACTGCTTGTTAAGTGTGTGTGTTATTGATAAGTCGGCTAAATATAAATTTAAAACTTGAGTAGGCATTAATACTGCTAAACCGCAACGACACATCACGCGCATCAAGTTTTTGGCGCCGTTGCCGGGGAGTGAATTGTTATTATCTGTTAATTTGATTAAGTATTTTAATTAGGTTTTTCTTTTTAGTTCTTTTTTTAGATTCTAACCACTAACCCTGTTGTATATTAGATAGATTGCATTCATTGTATAATTTGCATATTTGCTGTTTTTGTGTGTTTTTGTTTTCTGTAATTTTTGTTTCTTTTTGTTTGTTTGTTTTTTTTTTCTGTATTTTTCTGCATTCTGCTGTCGTTGTATTGTGCTGATACAAACGATACGGCGCATATGTTTTCACAGATACGGCGTATTGCGTTTAATTTTTATAAAATACAACGCGTTTAATAAATTCGAGTACGACGCATCTTTTCCCAAGATACGGCGTATTCTGTTTTTAATAAGAAATTTTTCTAAACCCTAACGACATACGACGCATCTGTTTTAACAGATATGGCGTATTTTCTATTTAAATTAAAAACAGTTTTTCGAATTATTAAAAAGAAGCGACGCATCGATCTTTATCGATACGGCGCATCTACTAAATCAAAAATCTTGTATTTTGAAACATAACGAAAATACGGCGCATTAGCTTTTGTTAATACGACGCATTTAATTTAATAAATATAATTGATTTTTGATATTCACTTTGATCGTTTCACTACTCTCGTGCACTAGTTAGTTTACTTTCAGAATAAATGATGGCTTAAGCATCACTATGGAAGATTACATTCTGAACCTAACCAAGAGATGCTAGCTGGAGTGATCAAACCTTCGATGACTGGAAGGTTGTAATAAGACGACATGAGTAGAGAAAAACTCAGTATTGGTAACATTGAGTATCTTAAATTCTTGAAATAGAATTCCAGGTATCCTTTACAATAATTCACCTAGCCTTAAGGAGAGTTCTCTACGAAACCTCTCCCGAATATTTGACGATAAAAGTAAATTTCCTTTACTTTAATCTAACTATTACATGTTCATGTCTGAAAAGAAATTTTTTAAGAAACAGGTTACTAAAGAGTGAAAATTGCATGCTAAACACTGATATAAACCTCTCTTATAAATTACCTAAATGCAAAAACACCAAATTCCACAACGAAAGTTGCGATTTCCGTAAGAGTTCTTCAGAAATTGATCTATGTAATACATCAGGTTCAAATTATAATCTTAATTTTGTAAGCTTAAAACGATATTTGTTCCTAACCTTGGAATAAATCATTATCCACTAAACAATAAGATTATAATCATTAATAAAACGGATATGCCTATTGCTCTTGTCTTGAATTTATATATATATATTATATGGTATACCGTACCCAATTCGATGTATAAGGAAATGAGTTGCGGAGGCCAAGGTACGTTCCCTACTTAAATTTTGTTCACTGGCACAACAATACGGCGGATCTTAGTATTCTAAGCGCCGTATCTCTGACTAATTAACACTTATTGACCAGTTAATGAATTTAGATAAATACGGCGCATGATAATTATGCGATACGGCGCATCGTATTTGCCCTATAAATATGAAAGAGATGCGCCGTATTTTTACTTTTTACCCAAAAATTTACACACAGTTAAAAAAAAAAACGCACACCACTTGTCTCGAATCAAACCCTTTAATCTGAGTTCTTGACCGAATCCTAAGCGTGATATAAGGTAATAATCCTATTTAATTTTACCGATTTGATTTGAATAAAAATTAGGGTTCGGGGAGATTGTTTTTGAATTTTGGAGGGAAAATGAAATCGTTGTGGTAAATGAAACTTTTAGATTTTGATATATGGGTAAATGGAACCGTGATGTTGAGTGGGAGTTTACGTCACGGGGCCGGATTCTTGGAAAACGTGCCTGACCCCCTTTCTTTTATACTGATACATTGCTAGATGCGGCGCATCTAAGTTACTTGATACGGCGTAACAACCTATTTTTAATTTAAATATTTCCACAATTGTTGCGACGTATTACGTAATTTAGATACGACGCATCCTCCATACGCCGTATTTTATTTATTGGATACGCCGTATTAGTAATTGTTATTGCGTGCTCCGCATCTCTTTTATTTTGTGCAACTAAGATACGCCGCATTGCTTCATCAAATGCGCCGTATCGACCATATTTCAGAACTGTTCTCTAACCTTAAAATTTATTTCAGATGGCATTACCAGTTGTTGAACGCAGGCATTTGTGGCTCCGTTTTGAAACCATGGGACTTACACCAGAAACTGAGGCTGACTATGTAAGGAGACTAAGGGAGATTTTCTTTAGGAAAATCTTTAGGGTTTCGGTTTTGGATTTTGAGGGTGTTGGTATGATTAACGGAGGGAATGCTGCTGATAGTCTTCGTGATAGGTTAGAGATGGTGGTGAGGAATGAGGATGACGATGTTGTGTTTAGATCGTATGCATGGGAGAGGTTGTTTGGTATTGATGAGCCTCTGATTAAGGAGCTCATACTAGAGTTCTTTAGTACGGTTTATTACAGGGAGACTGATGTGGAGTTAGATACAGCTGATACTCTGGTGTTTAGGTTAGGTGGGGTACACAGGCAGATGTCGATGCAGTAGTTCATTTTGGCCATGGGATTACATACTGAGGAGGAGATAGGATCTGCTGGGTTTGCTAGATACTGGACTGAGAGCTTACGGGTAGTTCCAGATAGGATGTTGCTCGGTGATTACTGGGAGAGGATATCCTCTGGGGTGATTCCACCACTACCACCCCATCCTACACACTCATCAGAGAGCCTTTGAGGAGATTGTGCCACCGGATGATTGCGTTGACCATTGCTGGGAGAGGTCAGTCACCTGAGAAGGTGACCACTCTTGATCTCTTCCTTCTCAGGAGCATGGATGAGGGATTGGTGGTGAACATCCCTCACTTTTTGGCACATTTCCTTCATAGAGGCGCTTTAGGGAGAGACAGGAGGAGCCAGATGACCGGGGGACATTTTGTGTCTAGATTGGCCCGACATTTTGGTGTAATTGGTGATGAGATCCCTGCTGGTTTAGAGATTGAGGTGACCAGTTTGCCGGTTATTGGTCAGGATTATCTGGTTAGGTTAGGGATTTGTGAGATGATCATGGGGGGATGCTATTAGGTAGCATTGGGTCCCATTAGACCAGTAGAGGTAGAGCCGGAGCAGGGAGATCCCCAGGGAGCTCCAGCTGCTGCTCCAGCTCAGGAGGAGCACAAGGTACCCCCGCCACCAGTTGTACGTACTGTCGGTCAGAGAGTAGAGCGAGTTGAGGAGGAGGTGAGAGCTTTGAGGGGTATAGTTGACGATATGAGGGCTGACGTTGCTGTAGTCAGGAGGGATGTAGGTTGGCTAGTTGGGAGTGTGAGTCAGATTCTGGAGCATCAGGGCACGAACCATACTCGCCCAAATGGTACTTACGTTAGAGGCATGATCACATACTCCCGGCTCCCTTCACATGGCACACGCAGAGTCCGACCTAGGACCGATGATGCTAGCACCTCAGGGACTCGCTCGGCTGAAGGAGACGACTCCCTACATCCTTGATTTCATGTGTTTGAATTTATAGACATCGTTCCTCGTGCATTTTTACTCTTTTGGGATTGTACTAAATACTATTATCATGTGTTTATTTAATGTTTCAGTTTATGTTTCTTATTATGTTTGATGGAGACTGGCATTAAGTTCAGCGTGAGTGAACGAGAGAACCCGAGAGGTAAACCGTGAAACGTGCCAATTTTACAACAGACTGTTAACAGTCTGTTTGGTAACTACATGCGCCGCATTTAGTGAAACAGATGCGACACATCCTATCCTTTATTTTATTCTGATTCGTATTTATTCCAGGCTCGACACGGCGTATCTTCTTCCATAAGATACGGCGTATCGACTGACCTGATGATTTACAGTTTAATTTTTTAGGTTTTATTTTTACTAACTACTAATGTATTATGCAAGTTTGAACCTTCTTAACTCAGGTGTGTTAAAGTCTAAATGGTATTATAGATTCCTGCATTTTTGTGGATACATCATTTATGAAGCTTAAACGTTCTCATCCACAAGAAAGTTGATTTTTGCTCTTATACGAATAATGGAGGATCATACCGAGCAAATCTCAGGGGAGTTTTTCTGTTCTAATTCTTTTATTTTCCAGTTTTTAATCTTTGGCACAAACAACGAGGACGTTGTTTAACTTAAGTGGGGGGATGGAGAATTAGAACACTTACTTGTCCTAAACTTTTTCAAAATATGTTTAAAATGCGCTTAATATATCAAAATTTAATTTTTATTTTTTTTAGCATGTTTTTGTTTAAAGTCTAAATTACATAACCGCACACATAACTCTATTCTTTCAAAAAATATTAAAACTTTAGTGTGCCGGTGACTTGTAAACTTTAGAACTTGGCTTGTATACTATTCGAGACCACCATAATGAGTATTATCTATATAATTGGAGTGACTTGTCTAAATTGGTAAATTTCTAGGATTACACCCAAATAGCCTTTATATGTTATGTGATATTATCTAACTACACTGGTTAGTTAACCCCCGTATAAACCCTTTGTTTACTCTCACTTTTAGAGTAAGATACCCCTAGAAAAACCCTCAGAGCCATTCCTTTCGTTTCTTACACCTTTGTTATAATGTTTCGATACACCCTTACACCTTAGCCTACCATGTAGATTAAAATTCGTGGTTAATTGCTTTAGGCAAAATGTGTTTCTTTACATTACCTGTGTTCGCGTGCGTAATTCATTATCTTTGGTTAGGTCGGGAAATTGCACAATGCAATTGGTATGAAAGTAAATATTGTATAACTTTTAGTTTATTTTTCGTATGTTTGCTACTTTCACTATTACAGTTATTTCTGAAAGTATGAAGAGTATGGAAAAATTATCCGGAAAAATAGTGATAGAAAAGTTGTGAAATTTTACACATATATGTTGAAGTTCAAAAAAAAAAAAAAAAAAAAAAAAAAAAAAAAAGGAAAAGTTGGAAGTTTGTTTTAACCAACTTATGTAAAGTTTTGTATTAAGTGGGTGATATCACCACTATTTGTTGTTGTATATTTTATTTATGGATTGAATGGGAGTTGGCCGTTATGGGAACGCTAACTAAGGTTATTCTTTGATTGAGATTTTGTTTAGTATAATTCGTGTCTACCTAAAGCGTGTGTTTCAAGTGTTAAAGCGTGAGTTATTCAATGATATGAGTCTTATTCATGGGATGGTTGGGAAAGTGATTAACCACACTTAGGATTTTAATTTATCTGTTTTGTTTATTTTTCATTTTACACCAATTTGTATCCCTAATATTATCCATACCCTATATCATTCTTCATCCAAACCTTTGATTTATTGAGATTAGGGATTTGAGCAATCTTAAGTATCGTAGTCGTGGATTCGGCTATGTATTTATGATTTTGTCGCCCTTTTTGATATAATATTATTGGTGAAGATTACTTGGTCCTATCTTTAGCCCATTCGAGTTAAGGATTTGAGCAATTGCAAGTATCGTGGTCGTGGATTCGATCATGTATTTGTAATTTTGTCGCCTTTTCTGGAATATGAGATCGATAGAGATTGAAAAGGATGATCAACCCTTAACCAACAAACCCTTTTTATCGCTTTAGACTTGTTACTCCTTGGCTTTAGTGGGGGAGATGCGTATACTTGCCAAGCCTATGATAGAATATTCGTCACGACTAAGCAACTAAACGATTTAGAATTGTTTTACATTAAAAATTATTTTGGTTTCTACTTCGTTAAGTGTTTGGTTGTGTGATTATGACAAAACGAATACGTGCTTAAATATAAAATAAATCCTAATATCTTTTAGGATACATTTTCATATGATTGATTCTAAGGTTTACTTGGGGACAAGTAAAGTTCAAGTGGGAGGATATTTGATGAACTCAAATAAGTACATTTTATTATCATCATTTATCCTATTTATTTGACTTGTTTTATTATATTATATATGAGAATCGATACATTAATGTTTACTTTAGTAATTCTTAGGTAAAAACAAGCATTATGTGAAACTTGGCGATTTTGGACTAATTATGGAGCAAAACAAGCGAGATGTCAAAAGTCTACTGAAATCCAGAAGATGCGCCGTATCTCACTCAACAGACAGGACGCGATATCATACTTAGATGAATTCGAAGACCATTGCCTGACTTTGAAGAATGCGCCGCATGCAATTCTGTCATGCGCCGCATATGAAACTTTGGTCAAAGAAGAAGATCAAGCTCGTTCTACTCCAGATACGCTGCAATATACTTCTAACATACGGCGTATCACTATCAAGATTTCACCAGTTACAATCCAAGACAGCTAAAGTACATGCGCCGCATATAAAGATCAAGTTACGCCGCATCTGAAGACGGTGTACGAATATTCCTGAATATATTAATCTTGGACCCCATGCGAAGTTAAGTCAATGCGCCGCATCTATCAACTCAATGCGCCGCATCGATCCCTCAGACAGAAACTATAAATACCCCAAGGTCAGACGAATATGAAAAGAGGAGAGATATAACCCTAGAGCCGAATTCAGACGACCAAGCAGCACAAGACACACCTCAAACAAAGATACAAGAGCTGTAAGAAGGTCCTGCATGTATTCAATTCATTAAGTAGTTTTGTTTTATTGTTTTAGTACGCTTTAATTCATCAGGATTGACGGGCTTGTGTCATGTGACTACGGAAGATCATGCACTCCCCTTAATATTGCTTTCCATTAATTAAAGTTTATATGTTGATGTCTTTGGTGACTTTTATTAGTGCATTGATAACCTCTGTGTCTAGCTGAGCCTTGCTTGGGTCGCCATGCCCCTTCCTCGCCTATTTATTCTAGCGTCTCTTGAATAAATAGGATAGACATAAGTAATCATTAAGGGTTTACTCGCCGATAAGATTAGAGCCAACGAGAAAGGTTTAATTATATACACTTCATATAAAACTAGCAATAAAACAAGTGAAAAGCTGTTTAATTATCAGTACAGGTCTTCTTATTGTCTCGAGTATCTATCTGTGTACGTGTGTGCTAATCGCTGATTCGTGCTCATTAGTTTAGTTTTCTATTTAATTATAACCAAACTGTGCCAGTCTCTCAGGCTGAACCCCCTTGCGTTAGATTAGGTTGTATTACTAACTTAGGATATTAAAATACTGATTAGAATAACTAGATAATACGTTCCACTCTTAGTGATCGACACTCTGCTTACCATTATATTCATACTGACCGGGTACACTGCTCGTTAAGTGTGTGTGTTATTGATAAGTCGGCTAAATATAAATTTAAAACTTGAGTAGGCATTAATACTGCTAAACCGCAACGACACATTACGCGCATCAGTGATCCTAGGACCTATGGTGAAGCTATGGCTTCTAGAGATGCTACATTTTGGATAGAGGTAATCCAGGATGAGATTGACTCAATTATGCACAATAATACTTGGAAATTGTCTGATTTACCACCGGGATGTAAACCATTAGTTAGTAAATGGTTCTTCAAAAGGAAGATGAAGGTGGATTGAAGCATTGACAAGTATAAAGCCAGATTGGTTATCCAGGGATTTAGACAAAAGGAAGGTATTGATTTCTTTGACACCTATGCTCATGTTTGTGACAACCCATAATTTTCCGGACATATTTTTATGAGGAATTATCCCTGTTTTTCATATATGAACTTTCCTGAACTCATTTGGTTTAAAAACGTGAAATTATCTCGCGAAACGTGAAATTTACACACAACGCGTACTGGCACAACCAACGATTTGATTTGATTATTTTATTAATTGTGAGAAACGAGGCGTATGAATAGTCATTTTAACTGAAAAAATTATTCTGAGCGCAATGGTGTAATTCCCGTGTCTTGAATCAACTGTTTACTAGTCTAAACGAGCCTTGAACTTCATTTCGTGAAAGATTGCAAAAATTACAATATTGGTCCCTGCAGTAATATTTCCTCACCAACCCTTAAGATTCCTAGGGTTGCAAAAGCAGTCCCTAGGGTTTCCATAGCATTTGGTTGGGCCTATATAAGTATTACTATAGATATCCTAGGGTTTTTATTACCCTCTCATTCCAGGAGCCACCATCGCCGGCCACCCCTCCACCACCTCCGACCTCCATCACCACCTACCCTACCACCACACCGCCACCCAAAATCCCTCTATCTCAACTCTTGTGCCCCGTATTCGAAGAACACGCGCCCAAAGAACACCTTCCACCACCCAACGCGCCACCACGATGCAGTCTTACTGTCACCATCAATATTGAAGATCAAGGGTTTGATGTTTCGTTTGTTGCTACGAGTTAAAGAAGGTCACGCTAGGGTTTTGTTTTGGTTTTATTTTGGTCTGAAGGTCACCACAGCCACCACGGCTGTCACCACCACCACTACTTCCCATTTCTCTTCCTCTCTCTCCCTCGTTCTTTTGGTATGACGAGACCCGAACCGATTTCGTTATTTTCATTTTGATTTAAACCGAATATATATATATATATATATATATATATATATATATATATATATATATATATATATATATATATATATATATATATATATATATATACACGAGTTATTAGCTTTCGTGGTTAAAAGTTTAAAATAGAAACGATTTGGTAATTGTTTGAATCAGATTTGACAGTCAATATCGTTTTTGATTTGTGTTTCGTGTGGTATAAAAACATGTAAATGGTGTTAGTGATTGTTTGTTGTCGAGTCGGGTTGTGACCCGTCTAGGGTTTTGAAGTGGACCCATTTTGCTACACGATTAGAGTGTAGTTTATTTGGATTTGGGATTATTTGCATATGTTTGTTGGATCAGTTTGTTATAAATACACATTGGGTGCGGTTATTTGTTAGCTTGTTCTCAGCCGTGGGTCAAGATAAACCACCACAAGGGTGGTGTCATTTATGGTTCAACAAGAAAACTGTATAGGGGGTGTTTGTTAGATGCTTATTTTTCCAGCTTGTCTGTCTACATAATATTGAAATTGTCTGTTGGTTTCCAGTCGCTTAGGGTGATTTAGTCGTGGTCTATTTGTGTTTGTATTGTTGTATGGTTTTGAACTCGAGTCAACAAAGAACCCACTTAGGGTGCGTTAGTTTGCTTGTTCCGGGTTAGTCACTAAGACACCAGGGAGGTGTTTGTTATTGCGTTATGGTTGGTCAAAACCAAAAGGGAGCGTTTTGTTGATAACAGCTCCCCGTGGGTGCGTTTGAGGTGATTAGCTGATGGGCCACAGCCCAAGGAGTGTACCTTTGGTTATTTTGTCATTGGGCTGAGCCCAATTTTAAGTTGCGTGCAATTGTTTAGTTAACATATTGTTGTATATAGTGAAAATTGGTACGTTTCGGATTATATAAAAATTGTGAATTGGATTTGAATACGGATTACGACTCGACTTTGGACATATAATGGATTTGTATCATTTGGACAAATATTGGATCGTTATCGGATTTACGATATTAGATATTGGACATATTGGACATTTTGGGACTTGACGGTGTAGTATATTAAACTCTAATAGAATTTAATATATTAGACACGGATCAAACACAAAATATTCAATAAGCCAAGACTAATATATACGCGAATGATAACGAAACATGAAATTCATTAACTATTGAAATGTGAAAATTTATATTTGGTACAGTCTCGATAACTGGGGAATGTTGAATAAACAGACACGTTATGCCGAAGTTTATAAAACATTCCAAACTAATGTTTTTATTTTAAATAACTTGTATTTGGGAATTTGGGATAAATACCGAAACTACCAATTAACATGTATTAGTATAGTTTTTTGTCGAAAGTTCTGGATATGTTTTATTTGGTTTGAATCCTCGTCAGTATTCTCTCGACTATGTCGATGTCTATTCCTTTTTGACGTGAGTTGTATTTCGAGTCTATGTTTTCTTACCACACCACACGAAACGTTGATACTAAGCTTTTTGATAAGTATTGAAATTGAGTAATCCACGAAAACTACGACACATTATCTTTTATAGACTTTAGTATTGTGCGAGACGTATTTTAAGATAACTGTGTACGTATTAGGTTGTGCTGATCCTAGACCGTTGTGTACCGTTGTGCCTGTATATCTTGGAACTGTCGTGTCGTATGTCTTGAGATTGTTGTGTCTTGCTTCTTGATGCCAGTCGTGTCAGTTGTTATCTTTGCATTGCTGTGGCTAAGGTGAGTTCATGACCCCTACTTTTACCGATTTTATAACTATTTTTGGGGACAATACATGCTCATTTCTACTTTATAACAACCCGCAACTTTTCAGGCTATTATTTTAATCGTTCATCTATTTATTTTTGACAAATAATACAAATTAAATATTTTATGACATTTACTGACGAGAGGTTATCTCATTTTTTCTGAGAAACGACACCACACGCGTACCGACACCACATTAGTAACGGTTTAATTTTTATAATACAATTACGGAGTCGATAAATTTTTCACGTTTACGTGAAGGCGCGTTGTCGCAAACAAACTTTGATTAAACGGGACACGGGGTACACTTAATACACTAAAATCTTGAATTAAAGACAAATAATACCATCTTATTCCCACCCCATACACCCACACGTGACCTTCCAGTTTTCCCAGATCCCTTTTCCCCTTTCCCTTTCATCGATACAAACCCTAAACACCAATCCACCCAAACCCTAGCAATAACCGGATCAATTGGAAATGCAAGGAGTCAACCCTCATCTTTATCCACTGCTATTCCTCTTCCCTATTCACTCTTCACCACACGAAATCGAAGATTCCCTATCTCCTATCACCATCAAACTACAATTTTATCAATCTTTTCTTGCTTTCCAAAGCCACATCGAGACCCACAAAATTCCTAGAGGCCGAATATTAGCAACATCGAAGTTTTGATAAAAGAGTTAACCATAAATGGTTAAACCCCTTTTTCCTATACCGAAAGTGGGTCAAGTATTTGCAATAAATCACTTCTTAAGAGCTCCCATTTTCAGGAAAAGCAACCACACCAAAAATCAATTTCAACCTCTATCAAAAGATTTCTGTCGAGGAATTTAGGGTTGAACAAGGGTGAGTGGCTGGTTGGAAACTGGGTTGAACTCTTGCTTGAATCGAATTTGAGTCTCTTCGAATTGCTTCTAATCTCCTGTTAATCGAATCATCTCTCTTTGTAAGATTTAATCCTTATTCTTGTTGTTTTGTTCTTAGAAATCTTGTGTGACTATTATGTTCTTGTCGATGTAACTTTCATTGTCAGTAGCTTTGTCGAATCAATAGTTTGTTCTTGGTGTGGCTAAGAAAATGTTAAAATTGTTAATGATAAGAACACTAATTATGAACTAATATTGGCTCAGAAACTCGAAGTAACTGTCGTTATTTAGGTTGTGTCAAAAGTCCAGGCTCACCTTGTTGATCGAGTTGAAGTGTTGCGGTTAAGTGTGTCATTTCGATAGGCTTAAGTCAAGATTAGAATGTGGTTGTCCTAGATTGTCCGCGAATGAGCTACTATAAACAGTTTTGATCGAATGTTGTGCTTATGGTTAAGAGTCGGGTAGCCATATTGTGGTCTCAAAAGTATGCATACAAAGTGTTTTGTGTTTTTGTTTGAAAAAAAAATGTCGACTTTAAAATGAACTAGTTGGTGTTCATGAGTCCTAACCCTTGTGTCTTGCTTGATTTCAAAGAATACATTCGAGTTCAAGTTTGAGATGGGTCGTTCCGGGTCATTTCTGAGTTGTCCCACTCTTTTGAACCATGCGGGTTTTAGCCAGTTTTCCCCATTCCTCGGTTGTTACCTCGGTGTGCAATGGGTAAGGTAGTCGAGTCCTTATAGGCGTTGTATTGTCTGGGTAAAAACCACCCCGTTGGGTGCTTGTTTCCTCAGTACAGAATGGTCTCAAAGGACCCTTAAACGAGTGCCTAACTCCTCGATAGATAGAGTTTAGCCCTTCGTAAGACTGTGTCGTTAATGCCCTCACGAATTCCCCGATTCGTGTACTTTTCCAAGTCACTCTTATCTGCGGAAACACTAGTCCTAAACTTGTCTTGACACACCAAAAACTGTTGTGTCAAATGCTACTATACTTAGGTTAAATAAAAGCTTTAGAAAACAAAGTTCTGGATACAATTCATTAGTTGTTTTTGTGAAGGTAGTACACACTCACTCATCACATTGGGCTCGTTTGGTTTTGTTCCTGATTGGGCCGCAACCCATCAAACCCCCCCCCCCACACACTATGTTCAGTCTTTCATTTCAATATAGTCCAAGCCCAAAAATATAAAATGTGAAACCTGTTAATATTTTAAGTCCACTTGGGTGATTATATACTTGGGCCACAGCCCACTCTCGACATGAAATCGTGTTACGTATACTCGCTTCAAATTTAAAGCCGTCGTAACAAATCGCTTAACTAATAAAACGTGACAATTTTATACTTTAACTTCACGATCTATTTTAAATAAATACGTTACTAAGCATGTTAGCTACACCCAATCATATATTTAGTCAATGCCACATTTTTATATATAAACTCGACAAATTTGTATTAGTGATCATTTATGTATATATGACGTGAAAATATTTAAAAATGGAAAAAACATCAATTTCTACTAATGACAACGTAAATATATACGAGCCAATAATTAAAATAAGAAATCATAAGCTAGCTAAATATTTTCCTAACATACAACTTGAAACGGTCATGTCAAAACTTATATAAGAAACGATTATTTTCTCTTAAACTTCAAACTTATTAAAACAACATTTTCTCAAACACAAGTTATAACTCACCATATATTAGTGAAACATTTTCAAATTCGTATATTTTTCCGCAAGGACCACATGTATATATGTATGAAAGCATATACACACATCATTTTCTTTATCTTTCCCATACTTGCGCAAACTTTGTAATATACATATCCATTCGACTATAACATTTTCTCTCGTACTATCAACGTTTTCCAGTTATTAATCGTCCCGTACATAGTCTTTCAATTATTGCCAAACTGAAGATTATTCGTCCTAGTATCACGTAAGCACTTCCAAGAGCCGATATTTTCGAATGATTTAGAAAACGACTTTTAAACTTAAATGCTGCCACACCAGCAACAATAACATAAACTCTCTAAAACTTTTGAACTTAAGTCTTAAACTTAGTCTGTGAACTAAAACAACCTTACTAATCTAGGTCGCGTGTTGGTGCTGAACATTATCTGAACTAATATCTGACTGCTATATGCCGAGGTGAGTATTCAGAACCCCTTTTTACCGTCTTATTGTTTGGGGTGGAATGCATGACTTAAATTTTTATTTGAACTTATGACATATATTTTTATCTGAACTCCTTGAAACATTGACTTTGAATCTTAAAATATTGTTTGAGCTTATGACTTGTTTTGAACTGTTGACGTGCCGTACGCACTTTAAATTTTAGTCTCCCATGTCTACGGAGCAGGCTTGACTTAATTAGTATATAATAGTTGGTATGATGTACCGTTCGTACATTCGCATTGTCCGTCCCCGATTGGTTTGCCGTTCGTACTCCAATTTAGACGTACCGTTCGTACGGCTCCCTTGTGCGGAGCAGTAGGTAGTATGGATAACGCTATTAGAGGTCGGCCAGCCTCTCATTCCCCTGTCTACGGAATGCATATTATTTATTTCAGGGGCTTTGCCGCATACATTATTATATACTTAGTCCTTTTTTGTGAACCTAATGAGCATGTGTGTTTGACTATAATGGTTGTGAAACCATTGGTTACAAGTCTTGTATGGACAGGACTTGTAACTGAATGGTTTGACATGGTCTCTACCAGATGGACTTTTTTTCAAAACCTTGGACTCTTTTGAACAAAACCTGTATACTCACCAACTATTTTCATAGTTGACCCGTTTTCTCATGCATTTCAGGTGATCGTCAGTAAGAGTGTTTTATGAAGACATTAGCATTAAGGAGTCTTCATCTATCACGTTTAGTTGGATGAAATAAAATGTTATCTTTTGGGAAACAAACTTTTATGTTTCAAATGTCGTTGTTGGCTAAAACAATGTTGTACTAATGTACTATTTCTTTAAATTTAAATTATGGCATTGTACTATATCACTCTGCGCTGTATATTGATTTCGTAGCACCCCAGGACCCGAATGCTTCCGCAATACTACATTTTTGGGGGTGTTACAGATTGGTATCAGAGCCAGGCTGTTATAGAGAATGCCGATTTTTCAAAAATAAAAATCGCAACTATAACGAGAATAAAGTTTTCTTAAAACACCAAACATCATACGAGTTGACTAGTCCGAGCATTGCATCATTACTCCTCAATTATGCATAGCCTAATCACCTATGCCTAATTCGGGAAGAATCATGCAATGATGGGAGTAGTAGTCTCGGATCATGTCTGGTCGGGTCTTAAAAGGGCAGTCACCTGAAAATGCATCAGTCGTGTGTGTGTGCATCGCATAATTGCATCCGTACTTGTGCATTAAACACTATAGGCAGACATCTATCTTTAGAATTGAGTACACTTTGTTCCTGTCATCCTTGCCTTGTTTTGTTATGTTGCTTGATAGACATTAAGTACTTTTGTCATGACGTGCCTTGTTCTATTTCGATACGATAAGTCTTTGTACATTTCTCAGTTTCGGTTACAGTCCATTGTCCTGCCAAACCTTCACCGACTACCGCCTTATATTCACCTACTTATCAAGGCCCTTACTTGCGACAGATCCCGAGGATTGAAACTTCTAAACCCCTGAGAACTACTTACTTAACATCGCCTTCTCGTTCCTTACGACCGTTGGAATCTATATACTATTATTCAAGAGGATGCGATATACATCCTTGGCGACAACATGGTTTGCATTGTTCGTGACGTCATTTGTGATGATCCTTGTGCTCTGAGCATAATGCTAGCGTACCGTCATTTTTCATATCTCTGAACCATACATTTCTTTTCAGACTATTATCCACTTCATCAAAAACAGTTAAATTTTTGGACACTTCATCTCTTGCATACTATTTTAAAATTTTAATGAAGATCGGAGATGAAACACCTAATCATTCCTTACTCGCTAGACACTTGATTTCTACTAAACGTCTTCACTCAGTAAAAATTCTCCACATATCTCAGAACTGATTTATTTTATCGCTCCAAAAATTTTGAAAACTTCTTCAAAGCCTATTTATCAAATCTTTTGAACAAAACTCCTCCCTGTCACCTTTATTAATTTACCTCAAAACGACTCAATTACTTTGACAATACCTTTGACCTTATCATTAACTTATACCATCAATATAAATTTATTCAGTCCTGATTAATGTGAGACCTAACGTCATAAGTCTTGATTGAACTCCTAGTCTTCTTGCTAACCTAAATTATCACTATTCGTTGAATTGATTTGGCCTAGACGATTCCAAACTTGAGCCAAACCTTCAAGAGGCCTTCAACTAAGATGTTAAAATCTTCCCTCCTAACAACTTGATTCCAGCTTGATCTAGCGACAGTTCTTGTTTGATGAGTTACGAAAATCAAGGTAGAATCAAGTTGTTACTCAAAACTCATGACAGTTCCCGGTTAGGGAGTTGTGAGATTAAGTTAGAATACACTAACTAAAGTTCACTTGAGGGCTAAGCTCGAGAATGGAAAAGTTGACCGTCAAATCTAACCGCAAGGACGAACGTCAGTAGAGTGGACGAGCTAAATCTCGAGGACGAGATTTCTTTTAAGGCTGGTAGACTATAACAACCCGTAACTTTTCAGGCTATTATTTTAATCGTTCATCTATTTATTTTTGACAAATAATACAAATTAAATATTTTCTGACATTTACTGACGAGAGGTTATCTCATTTTTCCTGAGAAACGACACCACACGCGTACCGACACCACATTAGTAACGGTTTAATTTTTATAATACAATTCCGGAGTCGATAAATTTTTCACGTTTACATGAAGGCGCGTTGTCGCAAACAAACCTTGATTAAACGAGACACGGGGTACACTTAATACACTAAAATCTTGAATTAAAGACAAATAATACCATCTTATTCCCACCCTATACACCCACACGTGACCTTCCAATTTTCCCAGATCCCTTTTCCCCTTTCCCTTTCATCGATACAAACCCTAAACAGCAATCCACCCAAACCCTAGCAATAACCGGATCAATTGGAGATGCAAGGAGTCAACCCTCATCTTTATCCACTGCTATTCCTCTTCCCTATTCACTCTTCACCACACGAAATCGAAGATTCCCTATCTCCTATCACCATCAAACTACAATTTTATCAATCTTTTCTTGCTTTCCAAAGCCACATCGAGACCCACAAAATTCCTAGAGGCCGAATATTAGCAACATCGAAGTTTTGATAAAAGAGTTAACCATAAATGGTTAAACACCTTTTTCCTATACCGAAAGTGGGTCAAGTATTTGCAATAAATCACTCCTTAAGAGCTCCCATTTCCAGGAAAAGCAACCACACCAAAAATCAATTTCAACCTCTATCAAAAGATTTCTGTCGAGGAATTTAGGGTTGAACAAGGGTGAGTGGCTGGTTGGAAACTGGGTTGAACTCTTGCTTGAATCGAATTTGAGTCTCTTCGAATTGCTTCTAATCTCCTGTTAATCGAATCATCTCTGTTTGTAAGATTTAATCCTTATTCTTGTTGTTTTGTTATTAGAAATCTTGTGTGACTATTATGTTCTTGTCGATGTAACTTTCATTGTCAGTAGCTTTGTCGAATCAATAGTTTGTTCTTGGTGTAGCTAAGAAAATGTTAAAATTGTTAATGATAAGAACACTAATTATGAACTAATATTGGCTCAGAAACTCGAAGTAATTGTCGTTATTTAGGTTGTGTCAAAAGTCCAGGCTCACCTTGTTGATCGAGTTGAAGTGTTGCGGTTAAGTGTGTCATTTCGATAGGCTTAAGTCAAGATTAGACTGTGGTTGTCCTAGATTGTCCGCGAATGAGCTACTATAAACAGTTTTGATCGAATGTTGTGCTTATGGTTAAGAGTCGGGTAGCCATATTGTGGTCTCAAAAGTATGCACACAAAGTGTTTTGTGTTTTTGTTTGAAAAAAAAAATGTCGACTTTAAAACGAACTAGTTGGTGTTCATGAGTCCTAAGCCTTGTGTCTTGCTTGATTTCAAATAATACAGTCGAGTTCAGGTTTGAGATGGGTCGTTCCGGGTCATTTCTGAGTTGTCCCACTCTTTTGAACCATGCGGGTTTTAGCCAGTTTGCCCCTCTCCTCGGTTGTTACCTCGGTGTGCAATGGGTAAGGCAGTCGAGTCCTTATAGGCGTTGTAATGTCTGGGTAAAAACCACCCCCGTTGGGTGCTTGTTTCCTCAGTACAGAATGGTCTCAAAGGACCCTTAAACGAGTACCTAACTCCTCGATAGCTAGAGTTTAGCCCTTCGTAAGACTGTGTTGTTAATGCCCTCACAAATTCCCCGAGTCGTGTTCTTTTCCAAGTCACTCTTGGCTGCGGAAACACTAGTCCTAAACTTGTCTTGAACACACCAAAAACTGTTGTGTCAAATGCTACTATACTAAGGTTAAATAAAAGCTTTAGAAAACAAAGTTCTGGATACAATTCATTAGTTGTTTTTGTGAAGGTAGTACACACTCACTCATCACATTGGGCTCGTTTGGTTTTGTTCCTGATTGGGCCGCAGCCCATCAAACCCCCCCACACTATGTTCAGTCTTTCATTTCAATATAGTCCAAGCCCAAAAATATAAACTGTGAAACCTGTTAATATTTTAAGTCCACTTGGGTGATTATATACTTGGGCCACAGCCCACTCTCGACATGAAATCGTGTTACGTATACTCGCTTCAAATATAAAGCCGTCGTCACAAATCGCTTAACTAATAAAACGTGACAATTTTATATTTTAACTTCACGATCTATTTTAAATAAATTCGCTACTAAGCATGTTTGCGACACCCAATCATATATTTAGACAACGCCACATTTTTATATATAAACTCGACAAATTTTTATTAGTGATCATTTATGTATATATGACGTGAAAATATTTAAAAATGGAAAAAACATCAATTTCAACTACTGACAACGTAAATATATACGAGCCAATAATTAAAATAAGAAATCATAAACTAGCTAAATATTTTCCTAACATACAACTTGAAACGGTCATGTCAAAACTTATATAAGAAACGATTATTTTCTCTAAACCTTCAAACTTATTAAAACAACATTTTCTCAAACACAAGTTATAACTCACCATATATTAGTGATACCTTTTCAAATTTGTATATTTTTCCGCAAGGACCACATGTATATATGTATGAAAGCATATACACACATCATTTTCTTTATCTTTCCCATACTTGCGCAAACTTCATAATATACATATTCACTCGACTATAACAGTTTCTCTCGTACTATCAACGTCTTCCAATTATTAATCGTCCCGTACATAGTCTTTCAATTATTGCCAAACTGAAGATTATTCGTCCTAGTATCACGTAAGCACTTCCAAGAGCCGATATTTTCGAATGATTTAGAAAACGACTTTTAAACTTAAATGCTGCCACACCAGCAACAATAACATAAACTCTCTAAAACTTTTGAACTTAAGTCTTAAACTTAGTCTGTGAACTAAAACAACCTTACTAATCTAGGTCGCGTGTTGGTGCTGAACATTATCTGAACTAATGCTTTATCTGACTCCTTTATGCCGAGGTGAGTATTCAGAACCCCTTTTTACCATCTTATTGTTTGGGGTGGAATGCATGACTTAAATTTTTATTTGAACTTATGACATATATTTTTATCTGAACTCCTTGAAACATTGACTTTGAATCTTAAAATATTGTTTGAGCTTATGACTTGTTTTGAACTGTTGACGTGCCGTACGCACTTTAAATTTTAGTCTCCCATGTCTACGGAGCAGGCTTGACTTAATTAGTATATAATAGTTGGTATGATGTACCGTTCGTACATTCGCATTGTCAGTCGCCGATTGGTTTGCCGTTCGCACTCCAATTTAGACGTACCGTTCGTACGGCTCCCTTGTGCGGAGCAGTAGGTAGTATGGATAGCGCTATTAGAGGTCGGCCAGCCTCTCATTCCCCTGTCTACGGAATGCATATTATTTATTTCAGGGGCTTTGCCGCATACATTATTATATACTTAGTCCTTTTGTGTGAACCTAATGAGCATGTGTGTTTGACTATAATGGTTGTGAAACCATTGGTTACAAGTCTTGTATGGGCAGGACTTGTAACTGAATGGTTTGACACTGTCTATGCCAGATGGACTTTTTCTCAAAACCTTGTACTCTTTCGAACAAAACCTGTATACTCACCAACTATTTTCATAGTTGATCCGTTTTCTCATCCATTTCAGGTGATCGTCAGTAAGAGTGTTTTATAAAGACATTAGCATTAAGGAGTCTTCATCTATCACGTTTAGTTGGATGAAATAAAATGTTATCTTTTGGGAAACAAACTTTTATGTTTCAAATGCCGTTGTTGGCTAAAACAATGTTATACTAATGTACTATTTCTTTAAATTTAAATTTATGGCATTGTACTATATCACTCTGCGCTGTATATTGATTTCGTTGCACTCCAAGACCCGAATGCTTCCGCAATACTACATTTTTGGGGGTGTTACATACTTAAACTCAATACTTGTTTTTACTTGAAACGTGATTTGTTTTCTCAAACGTACTGTTTGGCTTAAATATCTGACCTGGTTATTTGAATGCGTTACGTGTTTACCTGTTTATTGATGTGGCCTGAAACTGTGATTGTGGTTTATGAAACTGTTACGCGAGCTGGCTAAGGTTATTATTCCATGTCTGCAATTGTGCGGAGTTATTGTTATGAGCTGCATTAGTGCAGGATAATTATTAACAAGGGATTTTGTGCCTATTACTCAGGGCTCCTGTGCCTGTAGACTTCTGTAGGGTGCACCTACAGTGAATTATTGTTGTGATTTGACTTTTGTGACCTAGCTAGCGTAACAATTAAACTTGCATGACACTATATGAGTGTAGTATCTGTATGATTGATTATGATTCGAGATGTTCTGATTTTGATATTTCTTGCGGATTTGGTTCTGGAACGGTGATTTAGGCAGTGTGAGCCTACGTTGGATTTGACTTGTTTGTGATTGATGATTCGAACTTGAAAACCTTTTGGTTCAACCACGTTGTTTTAAACTAAAACCTATGAACTCACCAGCGTAAGCTGACCCTTTTAGCATGTATTTTCAGGTTTAAGGTGATAGCTTATTTCTGGAGGTGCTTGGTAAGGGGCATGGTCATAGAAGACTATGATAAACATTTGGGACCGCTTTACTTAATTTATGGGCCTATTTTCGCACTACTTTGGAACAATGTAAATTTAACACTTTTTGTTAATGAATTTTATTCTAAATGATTGAGGTAAAAACCGTTATTTGTACCTGTGTTGTGATACCAATTAAGTAGCACCCCAGTGACATGTATGCTTCCGCTGGACCCGATTTTGGGGGTGGTACACTGTTGCTAGGATTACCACCATTAGATTACTGGTAGCACTTGCAGCTATACATAATCTTGTAATTCACCAGATGGATGTTAAAACTGCCTTTCTGAATGGTGAATTGGATGAAGAGATTTACATGAAACAACCTGAAGGTTTTGTCTTGCCTAGTAATGAAAATAAGGTTTGTAAATTGATTAAATCTCTTTATGGTTTGAAACAAGCACCCAAGCAATGACATCAGAAGTTTGATGATGTGGTATTGTCTAATGGTTTTATATTAAACCAAGCAGACAAGTGTGTATATAGCAAGTTTGATACTTTTGGTAAAGGAGTAATCATATGCTTATATGTAGAGGATATGTTAATATTTGGTACTGACCAACATCAAGTTGATAAAACCAAGGAATTCTTGTCATCTAAGTTTGATATGAAAGACATTAGGGGTGGCTGATGTGATTCTTGGTATAAAGATCACACATGGAGATCATGGTATCACTATCTCTCAATCGCATTATATTGAGAAGATGTTGAGTAAATTTAGTGTTAAAGATTGCTCTCCTGTGAGTACTCATTTTGATCCTAATATTAAACTTTTACCTAATAAGGGTGCCGCTGTTTCTGCACTTGAATACTCTAAGGCTATTGGATCTCTCATGTATGCCATGATTAGTACTAGATCTGATATACCCTTTGCGGTTGGAAAGCTGAGTAGATATACTCATAATCCAAGTTCACATCATTGGCAGGCAATTATTCGCGTATTCAAGTACTTGAAAGGAACCATGGACTATGGTTTGACTTATTCTGGTTTTCCTTCTGTTCTTGAAGGTTATTCAGATGCAAGTTGGATTACCAATTTGGAAGATCATTCTTTCACAAGTGGTTGGACATTCCTTCTTGGATGTGGTGCTATATGTTGGGCATCAAAGAAACAAACTTGTATTACTACTTCAACAATGGAATATGAGTTTGTGGCATTAGCATCAGCTGGTAAAGAAGCTGAATGGCTAAGGAATTTAATCCATGAAATTTCATTGTGGCCTAAACCGATATCACCTATATCTATCAGATGTGATAGTGAAGCAACCTTGGCTAAGGCATATAGTCAAGTGTATAATGGTAAGTCTAGACACTTGGGTGTTAGACATAGCATGGTACGTGAACTTATCATGCATGGAGTGATATCTGTAGAGTTTGTGAAAACTCAACACAATTTAGCCGATCATTTAACTAAAGGGTTAAGAAGAGATCTTGTGCACAAGTCGGCTATAGGGATGGGATTAAAGTCCACCAGAAATCTCTGATATTAAGATACCCAATTCCCATCTAGTATGACACTAGGTGCTGAATTCAACGTGGAAAGCTTAATATCTAGAGATTGGAACACATTAGAAGATTCATCCCAAGGTATGTGTTCAGACCTGCAAGCTAAGGAGGTTGAATGTTTATATTCTTAATAGCTCTTTTGACAAATTGCATATGCATGTGCAAGAGTAAAAGAGCTACCGATGTGAGCATGAAGTTTAGCCGCTTCAAGAAGCTGGGACTTGGCTTTGATATGCTTATGAAGGATGGGACACAGGCTAGTAAAACATAGTGTCAAGTAGAACATATAAGTGTGTAAACTTTTGTGTACATTATCTTCATGTATTCAAAATGAATAGCATGGGTTCAATCCTAAGCGACACCCTGATATTCGAATATGTGGAATGTGTAATATACTAATGTGAAATTCAATCGTCACCACTGTTGACATAAATAAATGCTTAAAAACATTATCAATATTTATTCATATCTCTATGTTTTGATGATCACAAAATGTAAACTCATTAAAACATAAACTTATAAATTAAACAAGTACTTAGTTGTAAATATTCACTTCTACAACTAAAATCACTTAAGGTATGAATGAACTAATGCTTAATGCATTACATGATCAAAGGAACATTTTCTTAATAACTAGATTTTTTATAAAACATCAAAAACATTTTATATATTTTTGAAAAACATTTTTGGTATTAAATAAAAATGTTTAATCTTTTATAAAAATATGAATTCAAATTTTTAACCAAAATCAGTTAAAATGTTCCAGAAAAACCTTCCCCACAAAAGGACAAAACTGGCCAACGTTCAGCAGGGGCGGCCCCCTTAATTTTACTAGGCGGCCCCTTAAAATTAAGGGGGCCGGCCACGCTCCTGTAGGTTCCAGCTGTCCAGTTTTTCTCCTATAAATACCAGCCTTCTCCTGGATTTTTACTCACCCTTTTGCACTAAAACTTTCTGTTGTAGATCTCATTTCATATCTTCAAAAAACCTTTGATCATGTAATCTTAAGCATTGGTTTCCAAGTGATCCAAGCTTCCACCATCCAAGTGCAAAAGAAGAATACTTCTATCAATCAAAACTAGAAGTATTACAACTTAGTAGCATCTTGTTATTCAAGTTGTTTGTTTTGTATACCTTGTATATCATTCACTCATTTGTGTATAAGGTGTGGATGAACATAAGTGACTAGATATGTATAGTGTGTAAGTAGTGAAGAAGGTGTATAAGTTGTTGTGGTGTAAAGAAGTCATGTAGAAGTTGTAAAGCCGTGGTGTAGAAGTTGTGAAGCCGTGGTGCAGATGTCGTGAAGCCGTTGCTTAGAAGTTGTGAAGTCATCATGTAGAAGTCGTGAAGCCGTTGCTTAGAAGTTATGAAGTCGTCATGTAGAAGTTGTGAAGCCATAGCTTAGAAGTTGTGAAGTCCTAGTCGTGAAGTCCTAGTGTTGAAGTCGTGAAGCCGTAGCATAGGAGTTGTGAAGCGGTCGTGTTGAAGTTGTGAAGACTTGGTCATGAAGCCGTAGCTTAGAAGTTGTGAAGTCGTGGTCGTGAAGCCGTAGCTTAGAAGGTGTGAAGTCGTGGTCGTGAAGCCGTAGCTTAGGAGTTGTGAAGTCGTCGTGTAAAAGTCGTGAAGCCGTTGTGTAGAAGTCGTGAAGCCGTTGTGTTGAAGTCGTGAAGTCGTCGTGAATAAGTTGTGTACAAGTTGTGTTGTGAAGTTGTGAGATTGGTTCTAGCTACGATTAGAACTCGACATTTAGCTTTGTGTCGTTAAACCCGTGTAAGCCAAAGTCGTGTAAGGTTTTCTCCGCCATAAGGGAGCTTATTGAAGTTGTGAAGAAAACTCTCGAGCAAGGTGTGCTCGGGGAGTGGAGTAGGGCAAGGAAGGTGTCCTTGTAGCCGAACCACTATAAATCTCTCGTGTCTCGGTTAGATCTTTCCATACCTTATTTATTTCTTTACTTGCATCGTCATTACTTTCATACACATAGGCTTATATAATTGCTAGTATTAATTAGATGTCAACTTCACATAAAAATCAATTTGAAAATCCATTCAAGAAACCAAAACTTTTACAATCAATTTAAAAGAATACATATATAACTAATAATAAGATTTAAGTTTTATTTTTCATAACAAACTTGAATCTAAGTTTTTAAAAGTAAACAAAGGTTTTATAATAAATTAAAAAGACGTAAAACTATTCAACCCCCCTTTCTAGTTTTCCACAACCACATTTCATTTATGCAAAAGTTTGAATGTTTGAGATGATTTATTTTAGTTATTCAATGATTACACTAAAATAGGGGAGGATTGTTGGATATTTTAGTGTAATTAGATTAACTTGACAACTAATATTGTCATAATAAAACATCACATAAGTTTGGAGGTGCGGAGCGCACGCTTATTTGAGTTTATTATGACATTAGGGGAGAAGCTAATTTCTGAAGGACCGGTTTTGCAATTGTGAAAGTCGAAAACTGCCTAAAGGCAGTTTCCAACCCCTGTAACATATACGGATTTCCCTGTCATATTGGTTGGTTCTTCTGGTTCGGATTCCTCTAAAAAACAAACACACTTTCGTTCTCAAATTCTCTAAATTGTAGTCGATCAATTCATTTGGGTGAACCACCAAATATATTTGATCTGAAAGTATTATCATGCCTTTCAGAATTCCAAGTATTGTTCGATTTCTGCAATTTCCCCAATGGACTATAAAATGTATCAAATTTTTTGCACTAATAGTAAGCGTAGATAAATTGTTTGTGTTGTTCAAATGCTAGCTTATGAAGCTGGTTGATCAAACGTGATTGTTAGTAATTACTTATTCTTAAAAATTATAATTAACTTTAGAATAACTTGATGATCGAACTATTAGACATTATATAAAAGACGTCAGATATCTCAAAACAACATGTTAGTTTATTTTAGGGTTCTAAAAGGCGCGTCATTACGCTGTTAAAGCGTGAGACATGACATCCATGTTATGGAATAGACCTAAACGTCGGCTCTATGCGTGACGTGAGATGAGCCGAGAATTTGCGCTAGGCGTGCCGCCTTTTTTGAGGCGTTTTTAAGGAATCTAGTTACAATTTTATGAAGACCACGTATTTTGGCCGGGTAATCGCGATTTAGGCTTGGTATTTGTGTTTTTTTTTAAAGAAATTAAGAAGATTAAATGCAAAGATAGTTTCTTGACTTTATTCATTATATATAACACTTTTTGTAAACTAGATATATATAAAATATGATATAAATATAAAAATATTTTATGTCGCTTTAAGTCATGCTTTAAAGCGATGTGGTTTCGTCATGACTCCTAAAATGTGAGATTTGATTATGTCGACACGTCACGCTTCACGCTATTTATAAAATTCGTTTATTTACAATATGTGTGTGCAGCTGTGATTGTATTTTCATTGAATGCCCGACCATTAAACACTGTGTACCTGTCTTATCTTCTTTAAAAGATATTTTGTTATATATTTTACTCCGTGTTACAATTTTCAAAAAGGTTATAATCAGTGTTCACTTGAATGTGGCATCAAGCTGAAACTCTACAGAAAAATGACGCATACGCAAATGTACATGAAAAGGTGCTTGTGTTTATCTAGAGAAAAAAAAAAAAAAAAAAAAAAAAAAAAAAAAAAAAAAAAAAAAAGTTACTCTAAAGATATAAGATACAATTGCATTTTCAATTTTTGTTTTTGCTATTCGTTAACAAATATTAACTTTACGTTGATACTACATGAAATAGAAAATTAGTTCAATTTTACTTATTACTATGTACAACTTTTAGAGTCGAGTAATCAAATGTGTTTATGAGCAAACTTCTCCGCAGGTATTTTGGTGTTTGTTTCTTAAAGCGTCTTGCTAGTGTTTTTTTATATACTTGCTGTTCAAACAGGATGTGGACTAGAAGGCGCTAAAATGATGATTAAACATAAGGGCAAATGACACGAAAACGTAATCATCTTGTCTCTTTTTGCTTTGTTGTGTAACCATTTTTAATTTTTCTATTATATAAACCATACTTTTAAATTCCGTTTATTATATGTATTTTAGGACAATTTTACCATTCTCATTTATCAACGCTCTTATTTTTTGTTATGGGCAAAATAGTTATAAGATACACACAATAAATAAAATTTAATAATATAATGTGTATAATAGGAAAAAATAAAGATAACTACACACAAAACAAAAAGTGACAAGTTAGTTACGTTTTCATTTCCTCGCCCTAAACATAATAAATTAACAAGCCCTTCTTTTAAATACCAATTAGTTATAAGTTGATGTTTTTAACAAGTTTCTCCCTATGTATCTTGCAACTATACTCTATTTGTGAAAGATCATGTTTCATCACTTTTTCTTGACTTATAGCATCATCTCAAATATATGATAAGATGCAAAAGCAAATTTTGTTAATGCCTTAATCCAAAAGTAACGCTAATCCAAAGGTGATAAATTAGGCGCATATCAAAAGAGTAATAAACCCAAAAACAGAGTTTATTATTGACTAAAAAGTGATCACAATGCATCCAAGGCTTTATATTTATAAGGATATTAAGCTTGAAGGAAAAGAATTAAAATTAACTAGGAAAAAACTAAAAAAATAAAAAAAATAAATAAATAAAAAAATACGACACAAAATACGTTTGACATTTAAGCAAAACATAGATGCCAATAAACTTAACATCTAGTCAGGGATTTATTGGCATCCATGTTTAACCTAAACGTCAAACACTTGTTTTCCCTCCATCACAACAACTAACCAAACACCCCTCTTGTACTCTTTACTTTCATATCTTTATTGTTCACACTCACTTGAAAAGAACTTGCCCTCGATTTCTCACTATCAGTAGCTTCGTCTACCAAAAACATTTTCTAACAACGAACCTTATCTTCGGTAGATTTACGCTATACATCAACTCGAGAACCTTCATATTTTCTAACACGCCTACCACACTCCCAACGGTAAACCCATGACCCCAAACATCGGGTTATGATGCAGGACGGGTAAAACAAATATTAACCCGAGGGCAGATAAAAGAGGATAAAACCTTCATGGAGTAAAACCCTAACATGAGTAAAAGTCTTAACACACAAAGTTTATTAATAATCCAAGATCAAAAGTTTAATTGCAATGATAATAAGCCTTATAATTATAGGGAAAAGATCGATTAAGGAGAAAGTTATATTTCTTCCCAATCCTCCTAATAAAAGTAGAAAAATCAATTTTGAACTTAACCAAAAACAAGAGTCACGACATATTAATAATATTAACATCTAGGTAGAACATAGACGGCAATCAAAATCACAAATCAATCAAGGGAGATATTGGCACCCATGTTTCTACAAAGATGCCAAACATCTATTTTCCCTCCAAGATAAATCACGACCCAAACACCATCATATATGTTATTCTATTTCTTGATTCTTCTTCTCATCATTTCCCTTCATTTAAAAAAGAATTTGTCCTCGAGTTCTCACTATCAAGGGCTTCAATTCATCTACCTCGAACATCTTCTCACGACAAAAGATTTGCGCTTCACATGAATTCGAGAACCTTCATATTTTTTAACACGCCTACGACACTCTCAACGATCAACCCATGACCCTAAATGTCGGGTTATGTACTCCTTATCAATGATCACTAAATCTTCAATTGCAACAAAAATAGTTTCTTTGTTCACCATAGAAAACATAATTGGATTCTTAATAATCATCTTTAAAATTAACATATAATCAAAATCCAACCCTTTGTACCTTTAATAACTTCGGACTCAGTAGCTTCAACTTCAAGATTTTTCAAAACCATAGAATCCCTTGTATTCTCATGTACTTTTAGTTGATGCTTATACACTGGTTGTATCAACTTTAACATCACACTGATTTTCAACTTCAATGATGATATAAGGCTTCAATAACTTTTCTTCAATCTTTTTTTTTTTTGAACGGCAAAATTTTATTAAGCTAGCAAGGAGCTAGAACAAACAACACATTACAAAGAGATCAAATTAGGGTTTTTAAGCCAAGCCTCCCAAGCAAACACCCATTTACATCTATTTTTACTCCATAAAAAAGAAGAGGACACTATATCGTCAATTATCGTCGAGCGAGAAGGAGGTTTGTCACCAAAGAGAAGCCGGTTCCGAAATAACCAAATATACCACCATGCGACACAAAAGACTCCTTCCAGAAGACATTTACGGTTGAGGGTCATTCTAAGGTTCGAAAACCATTGGTTCCATTCTGAAAAAGAGGACCATTGTTGCCAGTCCAATTCCCACCACCTGCATATATATCTCAGGATATCCTGAGCCAAACTGCACTTAAAGAAAATGTGAGAAGCATCTTCCCCAGTAGAGCTGCAAATCGGACAGCTATCGGAATCCAAAGATATACCTCTATGAATTAAATTAGACCTAGTCGGTAAGCATTCACGACGGGCTCTCCAAATAAAAACATTAATTTTAATGGGAATAGATTTTACCCATCTCGTCGGTTCATACTGTAAGATCCTACGAAAATCCGTCATGATAATCTTTGTTAATTAATAATAACCTCGACCTACCGTTTAACAAGACCCATTTTTACGGGAAAATTAAAAATTTTCTTTTATTGTTATCATTACCACATTACGTTTTGACAATATATAATAAAATAACAACACATACCTCAGGACTCGGTGACTCACGAAAACTCCATCTACACTAAATCTATAATACACAAATTACATATTATAGTTGGAACTACTAAATCTAGAACTTGATTACGATTACACAATAATCACACTTATAATTCACCAACTACCTCTAATCATCTAACACATATTTATTTTAGCTACAAACTAACCGGACCCTTAAAATTTTATCAGGCCCAATCACCACTCCAATATTGCACACGACCAGCCCAACTTCCAAACTACCTTTTCACTTTGTGATTTCAGGTAATGATCGATCAGCCACATCCCCTTCAAAACGAGACTCGACCTTATTATTTTTAAACACGACGCGCATATATTTTTAGACCTCCTCGAACACCACCCACCAAACAATAAGGGTGCCAATTTCCAGGATAAGATAACAAGTATTTCTAAGGTTTTAAAGGACGGTTTGTTTGTCCCGTTTTAACCCCATCCGACATATTTAACTTATCGAAACTCCACCAAATCATTCCCCGCTTTTTCCTACATACTCCTAATGGTACTCTCAACATTATAGGAGGACCAGAAATTGGCTAGGATCACAGAAGACTTGTATAGCTCGCTATCATCATTTTAGAACACATATGAAATAAAACATGTATACAACAAATAAAGATAAGGATATCTCTCTTTCATGCAATCCATCAAATATCTACTAATGTCAGAAACTAGCCTAGGTGTCCTTTCACATACAGTAACACTCAATCATTGAATTGAAGTCGTTGAGGTCAATAAAAACGTGTACAATACTTTCTATAAATCTTACATCTTCTACACTACCTTTCACTACCTAACACCCACTTCTTTCACTCTCACTCAACACCTTAGAACCCAGGCAAACACAGGAAACCCCTTTAAAGAACATCGGGTAAGAAATAAAACATGTTAAACCCTAATTCTAACTAGGCGGGTAAGCTACAAGTTTTGTCCTTGTGATGGTATTCGAACACCACTGCCATTTCCCACTTCTCACCCTCACTATACTCATCCTACCTACTCTCTTCCATGAAAAATCTCAAAGAAACTAAAGTTCTCTGTGGAAGCTTTAGACTACTTTTCGAATGGAAATGGGTCATGACTATATAAAACGTATGCTTGACTATAGCAAGTGGGTCGTTATCTTTTGTGTTCATCCGATCCTTACAGCTTCTTCACCACCTTCAAGGTGTAGTAAGTGTCCATACTCTCTTTGTTTTCAATTCTCACTCACACAACAATACATGCATCATGTAGCTAGATCACTCGTGCATGTCATACTTTTCTTTGCATATGACCACGTCAAAATGAAATAAAGAGCTCCATATGAAGAGCAAAACTTAACCAGGATTACAGTAGACCATTCATGCTCAAGCACATGAGTCCACGCATCATTTAAACATTTCACACGAACACCCATATAGTTACATATATTTTACGTGTACATCATTCTATGTAACCTACAAGGATGCGACTTGCCTCCACTATGGAAGACTTAGACATCGTCACTCACACCTCACACATCACACTCACATTTAAAGATTTATATTATGCACATTTCGAAAGTACGTGAACTCTAAATCACACGTTAAGACTTAAACTGGAAAACACAAATATATCCCAAGAGCTTTGTACACAGAAAAACAACCCAAGTCGCCTACTAACTCACACCTTAAATCGCGATTCGAACGAATAATAACATTCCATTTTTATACAACCTAAACGACCCTACAACAAGCTACATGTTCGCATTTTAAGTTCACCCTTATAAGCTCATTAGGGCGGTCGAAATTATTCCAAAACTACACCAGTATCGCTTGTTCAAAAATTCATAAAATTTTAGAAATTAAGTAAACTCCGGTTGGGCTAAAATCCAAGCCCAATAAGCACTTGAGTATCAGCTGTCCAATAAGCCTATGTGATACCTTCTTAGAACCACAAAAATAGCCCAAGTTCAGGCCCAAAACTATTTACGCGCCCTCGCCACTAGAATTCTTAACGGGTCTTAAGCTAAAACGTTAATTGGCCCATTTAAACAAAAATAAGCTCTTTTTCAGAATAAGCACTTGGAATAAGTTAAAATGAACTTAATAAGGTTATAGAAATTTTCAGAATATTTTTCCCGTTATTTTTCTACAAAAAGGACTAAAAATGTAACGCGAGTTAACCAGAAGGACCAAAACTGCCAACCCATGGACTGAAACTGTGAAAACAGTTTATAAAGGACTTAAATTGACATGTCATTAGACTCCAAGCCTTATATGGACATATGGACAAATTTTGGACTATTATGGACTTTGGACTTAACCGAGGACTAACGACGTAATGCAATCGCAGTTAGACTAAAAAGTGTAAAATCTGAAAAGGACAAGGACCTATTTAATTTCACTTGACATTCTTAGTTTATTTTCATTTTGCACCCTTCATTTCATATGCATGTTTCATTTTAGTATGCATTATTTAAAGTTTCGCTATTAGAAATTTAGTAACTTCATTTGTATATCATTTTAGCATATTTTGAGAAAGTAATATTTTTGGAATCAAGATAATATTATAAATATATCATATTTTTAACTTGAGGCATTTTAAGCATATCACTCACATCACTGATAAAATCGTTATACGATTTATCCTTTCCACATTCGTTATTAGTAGTAAATTAGACCCTTAGACTCCGCTTATATTCAGGTCTAATATTGAAGAAGTTTTCGCGATCGTTTACTTGGTCTTATAATTTCGTCTTGCCAGCTACGCTCCAGGTGAGTCGTGGCCCCTACTTTTCACACTTGATTTTAATAATTCTTTTGGGGGAGATACATGCTTTAATTGTTTTAAGTTACTTATATAAAACTCTCATGATTTACTCAAAATCATCCACTATGCTGTACATGTTTGAATCATACTTTAAAGGAATACATGCTCATTATATGTACAACTTGTCTGTTTAGCTTAAACACGAAACTTGGAAGATAACATTTTTAAGCTACTTGATGTAACATGATACTGAAACTCATTGTATGCATTCATGTGACAAATGAATGTACTGCTACTTTAATATGATATTTCTACATTTCACTATAAATAATTGCCAATACTAAAATTACGCATGATTCACCTATATTGCCTAAGCACACTTTATTGCCGTAAAGTCCCTTGATCATGAGCCATTAATCACTGCGGTGAGCGCGAATATAGTGAACAGCTTCGAAACCTGTTAGAGGCTGACGACCTATCCCACTAAATACTGTGACGGAATGCCTATATGGTTAGTCGTATTTAGTCGCGATGCACTATATTTGAGAAAAATAGGAATTGGCAAGTACCTATTAACATGAGGGCCATAAAAACCCATCAGTGACCCTGGTGGGACACCGCCGTTTTACGGTACTCTGTTAACGTTTTGCGTGTCATGAGGCTTAGGGCAATATAACTTTATGAATATATGAATGTTTCATATATATCCTAGGATACAGCTGTATTTAACAGACCACCACTTTATACTGATAGACTTCAGATTCTAGATTATCATTTCCACTATGTGATATAATTATGAATTCCGTACTTGAACTTTAACTGTTATCATATGTGACTTAAATGAGAATTCTGCACAAATTAACCCAAAATGCTTGGTATATCATTATATTTAAAAGACTGATACAACAGTCTATAATGAGCATATAACAACGTAGCTCATCTGCATTCATAACTTGAAACTTATGATTTTGGTGATCATACATGATTTACTTGCAAATTTTATACAACACAACTTATTAATTATTTCATGAAGGATTACTATTTATTTCAAAAATCACTATACACCTTTCGAAGAAAGTTATTTTCTATAAACTCCACGAACTCACCAACCATTGTGTTGACGTTTTAAGCATGTTTATCTCAGGTAATTAACGGAGCAGGACAAGACACGAAGCGGGCATCTTTTACTCTGATAATTTAAATGGTGTAAAATCAAATATGTCATTCCTTTCAAATTATCACATCTTCTTATGAGATTTTCAAATCAAATATTTCACTTTTGTATCAAGAATATGATTTTGAATGACATATAACTTTTAAAATGCCCCCTTCCGGGCCGTTTTCCGAAATTTAAACCTCGATCCTCACCGTAACACCCTAATTACTTTTCCGCTGCCACAAACCAAATTAGGGGGGTGTTACACAGGCCACGAAGGGAGAAACATTTCATCTAAAGTGTTACGAAAGTCTTTGACGTTGAAGGAACCATCTCCAGAAATGTTACAAAACCACCGATCATAAGAAGCAGAAAGGGAAACAGAATCCAAACAAGTAACTAAGGCAGAAAGCTGCTGTTGTTCGATTCCACCTCGAACAGGTCTTCGAAAGGAGGCATATACATTAGCAGCCAATTTATTAGCTACTGATATCTGTTTGTCTTGCTCAAGCGCGAAGATACGAGGAAAAACATCACAAAGAGGAGAATTACCTTTCCAAACATCAAGCCAGAATCTGGTATTACATCCATCTCCAACACGTTTAGAGCAAAAGGACATGAAATCGAAACCTTGAGATTTTAACAAGTGAACTTCCCTCAAAATCGAACTCCAAGTTGAGGCCATATGAGTTGAATGTAATCCAATAGTATTCCCATAGATAGCTCGAATGACACGAAACCACAAGGAGCCATCTTCCGAAACAAACCTCCAAACCCACTTAAGTAACAAAGCCCGATTGAGGGTGTAAAAACTCGAAACGCCTAGCCCACCATTCTTTTTCGAAGCAAGAACATTATTCCAAGCAACCCACGTAATTTTTTTTGTCTATAGAATCTGCCCCAATAAAAAAATTATTACGAATGGATTCCATCTCCTTTAAAATGCCTTTCGGGGCCTTAAAGATAGACATACAATAGAGTGGAGAAGCGCCAAGAACTGATTTTAGAAGCGTGAGCCTACCACCAATAGAAAGAGTTTTCGACTTCCATTTTGAAAGACGAGAACGTAATTTAAGAATAACATCGGCCCAAGCCTTATGTCGAGACATATTCTCTCCAACCGTAACTTCAAGGTAACGAAATTGATCATTCATAATAGAACAACCAATTGAAGAGGCCGCCGTCTCAACATCTACCCAAGGAACACCGACGCCCAGGAGTTGGCTCTTAGAGATATTGATATGTAACCCCGAAGCAAGATGAAAGCACTTAAGGGTATAAATAATACTTCTCAGATTATCATTAGACCACTCCCCTATAATCAAAGCGTCGTCGGCATAAAAAAGATGGGATAAGGAAAGTGAATTACTTAAATGAACGCCTTTGAACATCCCTGCATCGACAACTCTACTAAAAGATAAATGAAGCGACTCCATCACAAGGATAAATAGATATGGAGCCAAGGGGTCGCCTTGTTTGAGCCCTCCATGGAAGAGGAATTCATTTGAAGGACTCCCATTAACCAATACCGAGGCCTTAGCGTAACAAAAAGTACCTCGAATCCAGTGACACCACTTAGGTCCGAAACCAAAAGCCTCAAGCACATCAATTAGAAAATCCCAATGGACCGAGTCATATGCCTTAGCAAAATCAACTTTGAAAAACATCGCCTGCTTTTTCTTCCTTTTACACCAATTCAGGACTTCATTAATGATAAAGGGACCATCCAAAATCTGCCTCTCAGAAACAAACGCTGATTGAGTGTCGGATATAATATCCGGAATAACCGTGGCAAGACGAATAGCCAAGATTTTTGTGACCACTTTATAGACACACCCAATTAGACTTATGGGAGGGAAATCAGAAACTAATTTAGCGTCCGTTACCTTTGGAATAAGAGCGATGAAAGAAGAACTACACCCCTTTGAAAAAGCCCCGTTCGTAAAGAATTGTTCAACCGCTGCACATAGATCAGGACCAACAAAGCTCCAATACTTCTTGAAAAATTCAAAAGAGTATCCATCCAGACCCGGGGACTTGTTATCACCACAACTCCATACTGCCCTTCTAATTTCGTCTCGGGTCAGAACCCTCTCCAAATCCTCTGCTTGATCATGAGACAGCTTTTTAGGGAAAGTATAATTAATTTTAAGGCCAGATGTTGTGGGCTTTTTAAACCGGGTCTCAAAATGATGGTGAAAAGCCATTTTAACAGCACACGGATCAGTTTGCCATAGACCATCGACGAAAATCCCACGGATCGCTAATTGGGATCTTTTTTTGTTAATAATGCCATGAAAAAACTTCGAGTTCTCATCTCCTTCTATAGCCCATCTAATTTTAGATTTCTGAAATGAGTCCGCGTTTTCTTTCGAATTTATAGCGTCTAGATTACGATTTAAATCTCGACGTCTAGCCAATAGAGAATCAGAAACCAAACCTTGATCCAAATTCTTATCAATCTCGCGCAAACCTTCCTTAATAACCTGTTTACACTCATTCATATGAATTCGTTTGTCCTTAGTCCATTGACGGATAATGGCCTTAAGATCTTGGAGTTTCTTCTTAAAACGTATCATACCGTTTCTATCCGAATGAGTGAACGATCTCCATGTTTGTTCCACCATCTCGTCAAATCCTTCATAATTAAACCATGAGTGAAAAAACCGAAATGGGATTGGACCAAAGTCCGTTGGAATATCAAGAAGGAGGATCGGCCTATGGTCTGAAAGATGACGATCTAAACATAAGGCCGTAATGGATGGAAAAAGAGAAACAACTCCATCAGTCACCAGAAATCGATCGAGCTTACTCATTTTTGTTGCCGAGGGATGAGACCAAGTATTCAATCTTAACCTTGGGTTTTGATACATGTACTTGATCTTTGGATGAAATAATCAAAATTCTCTTTCTTTCCCGTAAGAAAATGTAAAGATTACGCTTTAAATCATAAAAGCCTTGATTTTCACATCGCCATGATTTTTCCAACCGAATACGACAATCCACCATGTCATCCAATTCACAAAACACTTCACGTTTATAAGACCTACCAATAGATATTAGGAATCCAACAAAATTGTGTTTTTCTAATCGGATAAATTTCTATTGGTAAATTAAAATGACTAACAAATTTTCTTGAAACCAAGTTCCTAGCACTATAATTTTCAATAATTAAAGAAAATACTCTATTATTGATCAAAACTTTTTTAATGAAACAGTTACATTGTTGGTAGTCGAATCTCCATCTTAATCATTTCATCAACCCTTATATTGTTGAATGGAGATTGGTTGCATCTACAGTTGTCAATAGATACACCTATAGTTAGACGAATTCTTTGACCCTCATGTTTGCTACCCTCGAGATTTTTGTGGTTGTTTACCTCCAAATACAAACACGACAAGTAGTTTTTGATAGATAGTGGAATTCCTGTCGAATTTGGATATGATTTTGATAAAATCACAATCCATGTGCTCTTAAGACATGCCTTACCAAGGCACCAACAATATACCTTTTTGAATCTTTTACACCATTAACCATTCACGATACTAACAAGCTCTAGATGCCAATTGACACATGATGTGAAAGCGAGTTTTGTTAAACCCTAATCTAAGACTAATAAATGAGGCGCATCTTAAAAGAGTAATAAACCCTAAAACACAATTTATTATCGACTGAAAAGTGATTACAATGTATCAAAGACTTTATATTTATAAGGATAGAAAGATTGAATGAAAAGAAATTAAATTAATCAAGAAAAAAAAAAAAAAAAAAAAAAAAGAAAAAAAAAAAGAAGAAATAGTTTTGACATCTAATTGTAACATAAATGCCAATAAACTTAACAGTAAGTCAGAGACTTATTTGTTCAATCTAGATGTCAAACACTTGTTTTTTCTTGTATTAAAACAACTAACAAACACCCCTCTTGTACTCTTCAATTTTTATCCTCAGTCAAAATCGGCCATAATTGTCAACATCTTGTTAGATGATTTTGATTTTTGCTTCAATTATATTCAAAAAAAGACATGAGATGGCTAATTTATACACGTATATTACGTTTGAATATGTATTTTGACGAGGTTATAAAATGGAAATTGATTTGCACACTTTTAAAATTGATTGGGACATTTTATTTGTGCATTAAAATACTTGTACTAGTACAATATTAATACTGTGCTTCAACTGATTTTACATTAAAATGTCTCAATAACATTTTGAAGTGTGCAAATCACATCCTTTATAAAATACGAGTCATGGGCCCAATGGCCCAACGCCCACAACATAAGGCACATTGTCAGAATTTAAGACTGTTAATCAAATCGCTGTCCTACTGACGATGTGTACTTGGCATAAAATTTGTTATCGAGCACATAAATGTCAACCACATTCTAATATAGATAGTTGTTGCCCATTAATTATGAGAACAAAATTAATACAAATAAAAATGATTAAAAATAATAACAAACAGAGATGTCATGGGTAACTTCGTTGCATTCTTTCTCTTGCAAATAATTGTAAGGATAATTGTTTTTAAATGTAATAAATTTTTCTTTTTTTATAATGTTGTGTATGTATTTTTTAAATTTTTTTAAAAATGCAAACAAGTTACTAATCCTACTACTATATGCATAATTTAACATTTGGTTAGAGTTATTTACATAAATCGTCCTTGTGGTTAGGACCAAATTGCAACGTTAGTCCTTATTGTCAGTTAGAGTTATTTACATAAATCGCCCTTGTGGTTATCGGTTCGGGTTGACACGTGTCGAGTCGGGTCGGGTCGGATAGCGGGTCGGATCAAGTGGGATATCGGTTCGGGTTGACACGTGTCACCAACTGAGTAGTGCCATGTGGCAACGGGTATTAATAATCCCAAATGCCCCAAGCCGGGTTCGAACCTGAGCCATTTGTGTGGGAGTGAGGGTGATGCCCAGCTGAGGCGCGCCTAGTTCCTTTTAACCCAATATTGAACTCAGTCCGCTTATTAATAATAAAAGGGTCAAATTAGTATTTGACCTGTTAATTTAAGGAGTTTTGGCCTGGTTCAAAATTTGAGAAAAATACCGTTGGACTCGTTTTTTCGTGCTCTTTCCAATGGTGTGCTCGGAGAATTTTTTTTGACTTCGTCTGAACCTCGAAAAAGGCGAAAATATCATCGAAACTCATCCAAAAATCACCGTTTTTGCTTTATTTTCAAACCCATGTACCTGCAAGACAAAATAACACATAACAAGCATATTTGCAATATAATTTCACATAAAAAACATATTTGCAAAATAACACATAACGCATAACAAACATATGTGAAATTATATTGCTAATATGTTTTTTATGTGTTATTTTGTCTTGTAGGTACAAGGGTTTGAAAACAAAGCAAAAACGGTGATTTTTTGATGAGTTTTGACGATATTTTTGCATTTTTCGAGGTTCAGACGAAGTCAAAAAAAATTCCCCGAGCACACCATTGGAAAGAGCACGAAAAAACGAGTCCAACGGTATTTTTCTCAAATTTTGAACCAGGCCAAAACTCCTTAAATTAACAGGTCAAATACTAATTTGACCCTTTTATTATTAATAAACGGACTGAGTTCAATATTGGGTTAAAAGGAACTAGGAGCGCCAATATAATTGAAGGTATGCCCAGCTCAGCTGGGCATCACCCTCACTCCCACACAAATGGCTCAGGTTCGAACCCGGCTTGGGGCATTTGGGATTATTAATACCCGTTGCCACGTGGCACCACTCAGTTGGTGACACGTGTCAACCCGAACCGATATCCTACTCGATCCGACCCGACACGTGTCAACCCGAACCTATAACCACAAGGACGATTTATATAAATAACTCTAACTGACAATAAGGACTAACGTTGCAATTTGGTCCTAACCACAAGGACGATTTATGTAAATAACTCTAACCAAATGTTAAATTATGCATATAATAGTAGGATTAGTAACTTGTTTGCATTGTTTAAAAAAAATTAAAAAATACATACACAACATTGTAAAAAGTGAAAAGTTTGTTACATTTAGAAATAATTATCTCATAATTGTAGTATAAACATTTATAATTTATATTTGGTATTAAAATGCCTTTTAACCTTGAAAAGCTAACAAACTGACAACTAACAACTATCGTTTCGAACGTGGATATAAATGGTACTATTTATTAATTTGTGTGATTTTATTTTGGTAAGTTTATTATTTTAGTAATGGATCCATATTTTAGTATTGGGTCCAATAAAATACAAATTTACATCTTACCAATATGATATTCAAGATCAGAAAACAAAACAAGTGATGATTTGAAACATTCAATATAACTACACAATTAACAAGTGATGATTTGAAACATTCAATATAACTATACAATTACCAGTGGATTACAACTTCTGTGTATAAAAGCGTTAATTTGTGTTTGTAATTTTGTGATTTAAATTGTAATTAAGTATTTAAATATTTAATATATTACATTACCTTTTATAATTAGTAGTATTTAAGTCTAACAACATTAATCATTTTTTGAGGTTTTAAGTTTTAAATAGATGTACTTTCTCTTTATTAGACGAGTACTCGTGTATAACAACGAGATTTTATAACGGCAAACAATTATATACGATATTATGGTTATTCATTTTCATCAATAATGAACTAACAGTCTAACACAATAATAAAAGAAAGTTGTAATATTATGTCTTATGTAGTATAGTTTGTAGAAGAATTTTTAAAAATGACTAATGTTATGATTAAATATAAAATGAGTCACCTGCATTTTTATTTTTAGCAACTCATTCATAAAAAGTTGTTAACAATTTTCTTGCATTTTTTTTTTATAATTTGGATGAGAACTTGTTAGATCAATTATGTAATTAATATAACATTTTTTGATTTTTTTATTTATTTATTTATTTATTTATTTATTTTTTTATTTTTTTATTTTTTTTGTAAGAATTTAATTTTTAAAGAGGGTATTTTGAGATTCAATATTGTTCATTTATAATTTTTTTTTGGAGCTTTAAGAAAATATATTTATGTTTTATATTTAGTAGAGATATGTAGTACAGATAATGTGAATCAAGATTATAAATGGTCAATTGCTGAAAGCATTAAAATTCGACTTCACACTAAACAAGAGGACCACATAAATCACATATAAAGTGTTCAAAAAATTGCATAATTCTTGATTGTTACTCCTACAATTTTCTTATCATATGTGCATTCTTTCGATAGCAACATATATCCGTTCCAAATTAAGTCAAATGTTCGGACCCATTCCAGATACGAAACAAGATAACATCCATGCACTTTATTATTTATTTATTTATTTGGTATATCTGGGTTTACGACTCGACATTGCGAGCCAACTAATCCATGCACATTATTTTTAGATTTTACTATTTTATTTTTGTTCCACCGTAAGGTTGCATGAAAACCAGACTTATAGTAAATGATTGTGAATGACTATAAAACTGGATGTAATAGTTTTGTGACCACGCATGAACCCCTTTAGTCACGCGCCATCCGTATTATGGCACTCCCTTTGCACATGTGAATGCCAAAAAGTTGAGGTGGTTTGATCGTTTGCACGATCGAATGAAAGTTTAGTTATTGTGTATGTGAGTGTGTATTTTGGGGTATGTATGTGCTTAAGTGGATTTGGATAGTTTATTTAGCGATCATTACTACGGTTATTTGGTGTGGATTTAAAGAAGGAACAAAAATTTTATGTGACGCTAAAATAACGGTGATAGATCTTATCCTCATTTATTAGGGTGGAGGGAGTGATCATCTCCAACCCTCCAACCCTCCCAAAACTAACCAATCAAATCCCTCCACCTCATTTCAACCCTCCAACCCTCAATCCAATCTTTTTTACTGGCAACCATCATTCTCCCAACCCTCCCAAAATATTTTCACAAACACACTTAAATCATTTGTTTCTTCCCCAACCCGAAGCGAGCTCCAAGCTCGCAAATGGAGCCCCCAATCTAAGCCCGCAGTGGAGGGAGTCATACCCGCTGAAGCCCTCGAACCCGCATGCAACCCGTGAGCCAAGCCCGAAGCTTGCTCCCTCCACCCTTAGACCTAGTCTTCTTTCAAAAAGAAAATTAGACCTAGTCTAATTATTTGAGTAGTACACAAGAACACAAGAGAAAGATTTCTAAAAGATATTATGTTAGAGTGGTAACCGATAACAAAAAACAGTTTAATACTTTAATCATCACAAGCATGTTAAAATCATATTGTGTAGCTTCAAGTTAATAACATAGTAGTCATAATTATTCACACATTTAGTAAAATGATTATGGATGTAACAAGCTAAATCGAACCGAGTAGTGCTACCTCGACTTGCTACCAAAACTCATGCTCAAAACTTGATTTAAGTTCGACAGAGCTTTAAATTTCAGGCTTGAGTACGTCTCACCTTCAAAAAATGGAGCTCAAAACTCGAGTCGACCTTGAATGACCTACCTGTCAAGCTCAAACTGATAATATAATGATCAACATGTCTAGCTCGACTCAAACTGATTCGTATACATATTATTTTATATAGTAATGATTAGGTAATTATATGTTAATAAAAGGAAAAAAATGTAAACTAACCAAAAGCATATTAAGGCTCTTGCACTTCACGTGCTGAGTATTTTGGAACTGGAGCTCGACTTGGGTCCTTACTTGAGTATCTAGAACTCGAACTTGACTCATCTGATTAAGTTCAACTATTTTTCGAGTCGGCCTCGAATAAGTTACTAAGTTATCACGTCTCATTTGTATCCTTACATGATTACCATTGTCATATGTGGTTTTGAGGGAAAGAAAATTAATAACATGTGTATTAAGACGTCTAACAAAGATTAACGACATTAGAAGTTTCGAATTCAAAACTGTTATAAGATAGCAGCAATTCTTAGTTCGAGTGTAACAGAGTCTAGTTTAAGGGTTTAAGTATACTTAGTTAAGTTGAGTTTAGAGTAGGCTTAAATTAGGTTTGATTGGTATGCACAACAACCAAAGCGACTCCTATGATATTCGAAGTTTTTTTTTTTTGAACGGCAAAACACTTTATATATATATATAAAGGCCTAGCAAGAAACTGAAAATGATACAACCGAACACCAAACCACCAAAAACAGAGACACAAACTACAGCATGTTACTGATATCAAACATCGACCACTTATCTAAGTCTACAACTTGGAGATTCGACCTCTGTACAATCCACATATAGGCGTCATCTTTAATGGCTTCGACCGTACTTTTAACCGGGATGAAGTATCCGTCATAGACTTTCCGATTTCTAGCAGCCCATATATTCGAAGTTGTTGGATGGATCTGCTTTCATGTTGTTTTTGGGTTATTGTGTGGCTATCTTTGTGTTGATTATAAGATGTCTGAAGTTTATGTTGACTAAAAGGAAACTTGAGGTGCAAGTTTCAGTTTTCTCAAGGGTTTCTTGTGGTGTAAGAAATTCAATTCCAAGGGTTTACTTGATGATAAAGTTTTCAGTTACAACGAGTTTTGATAAAAGGATTCCAATGTTTAAATATTTTCGCATATCCACATATAGGCGTCATCTTTAATGGCGTCATCTTTAATGGCTTCGACCGTACTTTTAACGGGATGAAGTATCCGTCATAGACTTTCCGATTTCTAGCAGACTCCCATATGATATTCGAAGTTGTTGGATAGATCTGCTTTCATGTTGTTTTTGGGTTATTGTGTGGCTATCTTTGTGCTGATTATAAGATGTCTGAAGTTTATGTTGACTAAAAGGAAACTTGAGGTGCAAGTTTCAGTTTTCTCAAGGGTTTCTTGTGGTGTAAGAAATTCAATTCCAAGGGTTTACTTGATGATAAAGTTTTCAGTTACAACGAGTTTTGATAAAAGGATTCCAATGTTTAAATATTTTCGCATATCTTTCTGAATTCAAGTCTTGTTGATTTTTGAAATAAAAATAAGGTTCAATTTTCTTTGGATTACAAGAAAAGTTTATTACTTGGTTTGCATACTTAAGGTGGAAGGATAGAAGCTTTAAGATTTTCTAAAGGGTTAGTAGATCAAGTATAAAAGAAGTTGGGGTTTCAACACATGGGTTGTGAGGCTTGTTGGAAATGTTGAATCTTTAGGGTTGTTAAGGGGGTTAAACGAACCGGATAAAGCTAAAGCAAGCTTTGAAGAAGAATATCTAGTACAGACACTATGTTTAACATCAAAAACTTTGATGGGAAAGGTGTACACAAACTTAATAGTCGTGAATAAGTTGGGTGCAATCAACTTGGTCATGGTTTAAATATTTTATTGGGCACATGCCAAAGGCATGTTTTTGTTTGAGGTGGAACTGTATCGAGCTCATGAAAATCGTAAAAATGAGCTTTATCAAGGAAGTAACCATGGTGATGCAATTGCTCAAGGAACTATACTAAATTAAGTGTACATAAACTTCAGTGAATGGAAAAGAATACGGGTTGCTGGGAAAATGAGCAGTTCTTATTGGTAAAAAAAGCATGGAATATGCTTGGTAAATGAGCAGTTTTGCATGGTAAAGGAGCATGTAATATGCTTGGTAAATGAGCAGTTATGCGTGGTAAAGAAGCATGAAAAATGTTTGGTGAAGGAAAAGTAAATGTTACACCTTGGTACTTAATATTGTTTACTTTAGTTTGTTTAACATTAATGACTGCTTTATCCTAATAAATATGCATGTTACTAAACATGCTTATTAACATGCTTATTCACATAATACAATCACGCATTACTAGTACTATATCATAATATGATTTATTATTAAACTAGAATTAATGTAATAGTACTCCGTACTTAATATTGTTTACTTTAGTTTGTTTAACATTAATGACTGCTTTATCCTAACAAAATCGTGAATTTCAAAAAAATAATATTAACACATATTTTTTTAGAACGACAACTATTTATGCCACAATATACAATCACAAACTATCTTACATGTGATAAGTAGAACTTAAACCTACAGTCATTTGGTTGAAAAACTTTTCACACAATATAAAGTATTATTGAGAGACAAGCCTTTTGGTACATAAACGCATATGGTATGTAAGAATATGATTTTCCATCATAAAAAACCTATTTGATTTAACATATCACAACTAGAGTACTACAAATTCCAAAATGAGTCATATTTCAAATATTACCCTATACTGTATAAACTCGACATCTTTCACCACTTATGTCCATTGACGATTAAATATTTACTTAAAATATTACTATAAGTTATGATTATCAAGAAAACAATCAAAGTCAATATGTATAGAGTTAAAATCTGAAGAAAAAAATAAAAATAACACGGTAGTAATTCCATGCATTAAATAACTTACCTTTGCAACCTATATTTTCTCTACACATACTCATAAATACGCTAGTGTCATGAGTCAACACACTCTGGCTTGGTTTTACTTTTGCTTTGCATTAAATGGCTTTAAAACTCCGAACCAATTTTTTCATCTTTTTGTAGCCTCACCGCCCACACAACATTTAACCATATTTTCAGATCACAACATTCTTTGCTAACCAAGAAAAATGAGTTCATTTTCCGTCGAAGGTGGCGGGGATGATGGTGGTGGCGACACCAAGAAAACACAAAATGAAAAACCTAAAAAAGTTTCAATGTTGAAACTGTTTGCATTTGCTGATTCATATGATTATCTTCTTATGTTTCTTGGTTCTGTTGGAGCATGCATACATGGTGCTTCTGTTCCTGTTTTCTTTATATTTTTTGGAAAGTTGATTAATATCATTGGGCTTGCTTATCTTTTCCCGAAAGAAGCTTCTCATAAAGTTGCAAAGGTATAGAAATTTGTTTTTTTGTTTTTGTTTATATGGATTAATGATTGGAAAGATTGTTGTATTAGAAACAAAAGAATGTTTATATTGGTTTTTAGTGGAGAATGAAGTTTTTAATATTGTTTTTTTATTGTTATATTCTTTTTTGTTGGCAGTATTCTTTGGATTTTGTGTATCTGAGTGTGGTGATACTCTTTTCTTCTTGGATTGGTGAGTTTATTGATTCTTTATTGTACGTACGTATTTGGTTTAGTTACTTTTGTAATGCTAAAGTATGGATGAAAGAAAGAGTGTAACCTGATTGCTTGAGTTTTGATCAAAACTGATTTTTTATTTTATTTTAAATTGGATTTGAAAATCTAAATTCCATGACAAGAAATTGATTAGTTTGATCACAAGAAACACACATTTAAAAAAAAAAAAAAAATGTTAATTTAATTACAAAACTTCATAGTATGATCAATCATTATTGATGCATGATGTTGATATTATTTAATATTTATTAGTAGAAAATTAGTGATCAAAATTTGATTTCATTCAATTATTAAAGGTCAAACTATAATAAATTTAATCTTGTAATTGGAAATATAACTAAAAATCTTATCAACTCTAAATTTCAATTCTAATTATTTTAAGTATCTATAATTGAGAGTCTTGCTTTTTCTTCTAGTTTAATTCAAAAAGTTTTAGCTCCAAAATTTGCCGAGCTACAAATTCATAATCAAATGTTCTTAATTTTTATGAATGAGAAAATTTAAAATATAGTATAAAGTATATAAGATTTAAAGTATATAAAGAATGATGTATAGTATGAAGTATATAAAATTTAAAATGTATAGAGGTGGCTTGTTGGATGCATACCGGAGAAAGACAAGCAGCAAAAATGAGAATGGCATATTTGAGATCAATGTTAAGTCAAGATATTAGTCTTTTCGACACTGAAGCATCAACTGGAGAAGTCATTTCAGCAATCACTAGTGATATCATTGTTGTTCAAGATGCCATTTCTGAAAAGGTACATACCATCTATTTTTAGCTTATTTGTTTTCTAAATTTAGTTGGAAGTTAATTAATTTCTATTACGTAGAATATACGATGTTTATTTGACGTATAAAACCGTTTATGACATATTACTAATGACCACACGTCTTAACTTCTTAGTAAATATAGAGAAATATTAAAAGCTACTTTTAATAAAAGAATACGAGTAACATTTTGAAAATCAAACAAAAAAGGTTACAATTTTTTGACAACTTTAAAGTTTAAAGATAGAATGGTAATTTTATTTTCAGGAAATAGAACTATATATATGGACAATGTGTTCTGGCAATATTTTTTACAATTGATAGCACGTTTTCATGGAAACATCTTTAAAAAATTATAGTAGTAGTTACTATCAATAGTTTTTTTAAAAGATGGAGTTGACAAAGAGTATAAATATTTATATATGATACTATTACTTGATTTGGAAAAAGAGCATTTTAATTGTTAAAATGATATGTAACGGTATCCTTTTATAATTTATGCCAGAAAATGGTTTATGGGTTTCTTATGTAATGCATATCCAAATTGTTGAATTTTTTGTCGCCATGAATCTAAATGAACTAGAGAACCCTGATGGTATGTAATTTCCAAGTGTAAGTTTTGAGCTTAATTATATAATTATACCTATAAGCTAATAAAAGTATTTAAGAGTTTGGTATAATTCGACACAATTGGTGTCTCCTCTCTATTCATCTGTTTTAAATAAATATATACACACATGTAAATACATATACAAGATTGTGTTTTCAAGTTCCCAAAAGTGGGAGGAAGTTTGTTAAAAGAAAGTGTAATAAAGAAACTTTGGTTTTAATATTAAATTTATATTAGGGAGTAGGTGTACAAATTAATTTTCAACCACCATTTTCCCTGCTTCATTTCCATTAAAATCCATATATTAAAGTATGATAATCACATTCACATGTAATTTACTTTTTATTCCATCATAAACACATAAGTGTCATTAAATAAAAATCTTGTTACGTGTAATCTGTTTTAATGAAAGTTTAAAATTTACTTTTATTACCATTACAAAATAGAGTTAGGATATTCATACCACTCTAAAGTGATTCCAATACATCTCTTAATTTTTATTATTTATTATTTTTATATTTTTAGTTTTATAATTTAGTTTTATAAAACTACAAAAAAGAAAGTATGAAACAAAATATAAAGTTTGACAAGAAATACGAAACAACACCTGATAAAAAAATATGAAATATAAACTGATAAAAAACTGAGAGAGTAGATGATGAACCATGAATGTGGGCCATGAGCATCCATAATGACACCTATATTCAAAATTCAAGACATGTTACTAGTATTATTTTTCTAACAATTGAATTAACAAAATTGGATTTTTTTGTCAAACAAAGTATTGAACCTATTACTTTTCATTATGCACGAGTTTTTTATGATGTTTTTCAATAATGATACATAAATTTCCATTGTGCAATTATTCTATCTTAAATAATTACTTAAGGCGCTCAAAGAATTTTAATGGTACAAAATATTATTACATCTGTGTCATATTAATTGTCCAGTTTTGACTTTTGAAGTATTTTTTTTCCAACTTTGACCTTAAATATTTTTGTTTGTGTTATATAATGTTTAAAAAAAATTATATTAATGAAAATATATTTAAAACATAATACATTCAAATATTTCGCATCAAGTATTATATAACACAAACAAAATATTTAAAGTTAAAGTTGAAATATAATATATAAAAAGTCAAAGTGAAAAGAATAAAAATAAAATGAACTAAAAGGAAAAAGAGGAAACAGAAAGGCGGTGATTAATTATGCAAGTGAATATTGTTGTGGTGGGGTGGGGGAGGGGGATTTATAAATGCAGGCATTTAATGGAAGGCGGTTTGTAATTAATGAATTTTTAGAGTAGGCTGGAGTTGTACCCACTTCTCTAATTGCCCATGCACCGCACTTATAGTGTTCTATCACTTACAACTCTTATCCTCTTTGCCATTTTCCTATTTATTTACTAGTAACAGTTTTGCTATTTGTAACCCTGAAAAGTAAAAAGATTGTAAAGTTATAGTACATTAAGTCAGTTATTATTAGTTATATGCAGAAGTGAGTAGTTTATTATTAACAAAACATTAAATGCATGTCATAATATATTATAGGTATCCCCTACGGCTACGTTTAACATTTTCCTTTATTTAATCATCATCTATCTTTTTTTACTGTTATTTTTTAACTGTGACAATGGTTATAACTTATAAGTAATAGGTTCAAGACTAAATTATACGAATGGTCTCTTGTTAACTATTAATGCATCTAGTTTGAAAAATAAAGATGACTCATGTGACAAAAAATTAAATCGCAAGTATTATTTCATATATGTATCACATGATCATCCATACAATTGGTCCCTTCATCACTAAAGAATACCAAACTTCTAAGAGTGATAACTGTTCTGGGAAAAATAGATCGCAATAACTCTATAACAAAACTTAATTCTATTTCAGGATAAACTAACAAAAAGTGGCTTGTGATAGATACTGATATGATTCATTTATTTTGTAACAGGATGTTAATTTAAATGTAACAGACATAAGGAAAAAAAAGTCCTAATGTGTCTAAAAGCTGAGGCAAAGCCATGTTTGTGAAACAAGGGTTTTGATAGAACTATTTTATAATTTTAGTTATCGACTTATCAATTCATTTTCATTCTAGTACGGAGTGGTATATATTTTTAAACTATGTTTGTACGATGTCTGCATTGTTTGTTTCACTCGTATTCATATAATGAAAAAGATAATAATGTAGTATGTGTCGTGCGGGTGCAGGTGGGGAACTTCATGCACTACATCAGCAGATTCTTATCAGGATTCATTATTGGGTTCGTTAGAGTTTGGCAGATAAGTTTAGTGACTTTGTCAATTGTACCTGCAATCGCAATTGCTGGTGGTGTCTATGCTTACATTGCCACGGGCCTCATTGCAAGAGTCCGTAAATCATATGTCAAGGCTGGCGAAATTGCTGAAGAGGTCTCTTTCTCTTTTACTCACTCTCCTTTGTACACTCCATAATTAGACATGACAAATTTGTACAATGATCATCAACAACAACCTTCCATTATTGCCTGCCATCGTACTAAACGTACTTTCCTCTATATGCATCAATTTAGGTGTCTTTATTGGGACCAGAACCAAACTGAAACCAAAGAGCAAATTTTGGAATTGAAACGTACAGTGAACCACATACAGACATATTTCTCTAATTTGAAAAAAGATAAATAAAAATTAAAAAAAGTTTGCTATTATAAATATATTTAATAATATTTTGTAACTTTTAAATTAAATGTATTTTAGGTAATCGGAAATGTAAGAACAGTGCAAGCATTTTCAGGAGAAGAAAAGGCAGTGAATTTATACATTGCAGCACTGTCAAATACTTATAAGTACGGCAGGAAAGCTGGTCTAGCAAAAGGCTTAGGCCTCGGCACCTTAAATTTTGTTCTCTTCCTGTCCTGGTCCTTGCTTGTTTGGTACACAAGTATCGTCGTTCACAAAAACATCGCTAATGGTGGTGATTCCTTCACCACCATGCTCAATGTTGTCATTGCGGGCCTGTAAGTTCTCCACTGCAAGTACATGTAGCAATTTTGATTCAGATTTACTTATAAATGGACCAATTCAGTTTCTGATATATGTTTATTGGGTCGACATGGAAAGTCAAAGAAAAACAAGTTAGATAGGTCAAGATAGTCAAAAGTGATCCAAATGTACTAAAACTTAAAAATCATTGTATTAGAAAAAAATAAGATATGGTTGTGAACATACTTTTGCAAACTGTAAAAAAGAATTAGTAATGGGTGGACAAATGATGTTTGACATGACTTGTACAAAAAAATGACTTATTTTGACCCATTATTTGGCAAGTGGCCGTGTGTCAAAAGTTGACTTTTTGTCAATGTAGGTCGCTCGGGCAGGCTGCACCAGATATCAGTGCATTCATTAGAGCAAAATCTGCAGCATACCCCATTTTTGAAATGATAGAGAGGACAACAGTAACCAAAACGAGTGCAAAAACGGGCAGGACACTGGCCAAGTTGGATGGGCACATACGGTTTGAGGACGTGCGTTTTAGTTACCCGTCTAGACCAGATGTAATGATCTTTGACAAACTTCGTCTCGATATACCTTCTGGAAAGATTGTGGCGCTTGTTGGTGGTAGTGGTTCAGGGAAGAGTACAGTTATATCATTGATAGAAAGGTTCTACGAGCCACTATCAGGCCATATTCTTTTAGATGGGAACGATATACGTGAACTTGACATCAAATGGCTCAGGCACCAGATAGGGCTGGTAAATCAAGAACCAGCGCTTTTTGCCACAACCATTAGAGAGAATATTTTGTACGGGAAGGATGAAGCTACCTACGAAGAAATCACACATGCTGCAAAGTTATCTGAGGCGATTACTTTCATAAACAATCTACCAGAAAGATTCGAAACACAAGTGGGTGAACGAGGGATACAGTTATCAGGAGGACAAAAGCAACGGATAGCTATTTCACGAGCAATTGTCAAAAACCCGTCAATTCTTTTGCTAGATGAAGCCACGAGCGCCCTTGATACGGAGTCTGAAAAGAGTGTGCAAGAGGCACTTGATCGTGTTATGGTGGGACGAACAACTGTGGTAGTTGCCCATCGTCTTTCCACGATTAGAAATGCGGATATAATTGCTGTGGTTCAACATGGGAAGATAGTTGAAACAGGGAGCCATGAGGAGCTCATGTCAAGACCTGATAGTGCTTATTCATCGCTCGTTCAACTCCAAGAAGCTGCTTCGATGCATGGTGCCCCATCACGTGTCGCTTCAATGGGAAGACCTTCCAGGTTAGCAATCTCTCTTCTAATCTGAGCCATTAATCCATGATCCAGTTAACATTTTGAAATATTGATTTCTTTTCTTTTGGATCATACCGTGTAGCCTTAAATTTTCTCGTGAACTATCCCGCACAACCACGAGGAGTTTAGGAACTAGTTTTCATTCTGATCGAGAATCTGTAGGCAAGCTCGGTATTGAAGGTGTTGACTACGCAAAGCCACCACGCATTTCCTCAAACAGATTATATTCAATGGTACGTCCTGACTGGGTATATGGCTTAATTGGGACAATAGGAGCCATCATTTGTGGATCCGTGATGCCTTTATTTGCTCTTGGGATCAGTCAAGCACTTGTAGCTTACTACATGGACTGGGAAACAACGCAACGTGAAGTCAAAAAGATTTCTATTCTCTTTTGCTTTGGTGCTTGTGTAAGTATCACAGTGTATGCAATCACTCATTTATGCTTTGGGATCTTGGCAGAAAGGCTCACTCTTCGTGTTCGTCAAAAAATGTTTTCAGGTAAAATTAAATAGATACACATCAAATACAGATTAGTGCATCAACGATTCATATTAATTGATTTTTATCTGGATTTAACAGCTATTTTGAGAAACGAGATAGGATGGTTTGATGACACAAGCAATACAAGCTCGATGCTTGCTTCCCGTTTAGAAAGCGATGCAACTTTACTAAGAACAGTAGTTGTTGACCGAACAGCAATACTGATACAGAATATGGGATTGATTGGGACTTCATTTATTATCGCCTTCATCTTGAACTGGAGGCTTACGCTCATTGTGATGGCTATGTACCCATTGATCATTAGTGGTCACATAAGCGAGGTTTGGTCTATTTCTCATATTCCATTTTGCGTTCCATTTTGAGGTTTTTCTGATCATGTTTATTTTCCTTCAGAAAATGTTCATGAAAGGGTATGGTGGTGACTTGAACAAAGCTTATCTTAAAGCTAATATGCTTGCTGGTGAGGCTGTCAGTAACATAAGAACAGTAGCCGCATTTTGTTCTGAGAATAAAGTGCTTGATCTTTATTCTCGAGAGCTCGTTGGACCTGCCAAACAGTCGTTTACTCGTGGGCAGATCGCTGGCATATTCTACGGTGTCTCTCAGTTCTTCATCTTCTCATCCTATGGTCTTGCGTTGTGGTACGGTTCGGTGTTGATGGAGAGAGGATTATCTGGATTTAAATCGGTCATGAAATCATTTATGATTCTGATTGTGACCGCATTGGCCATGGGTGAAACGCTAGCAATGGCACCAGACCTGTTGAAGGGAAACCAGATGGTTGCTTCGGTTTTCGAGGTTCTTGACCGGAGAACACAAATTGTTAGTGATGTTGGAGAGGATATCTCAAAAGTTGATGGGACAATTGAGCTGAAAGGTGTCACCTTCAGCTACCCCTCCAGACCCGACATTTTGATTTTCAAGGATTTTGATCTAAAGGTTCGAGCAGGAAAGAGCATGGCTCTGGTGGGACAAAGTGGATCAGGGAAGAGCTCCGTTATTTCGCTAATACTTCGGTTCTATGATCCAACCTCTGGGAGAATCATGATTGATGGTAGGATTCTATAAATATACAAATACTCATTTTTATGCATTCTGTGAACTTGTACAGCTATACAAATGCTCATTTAAATGGCATTTTCACAGGAAAGGACATAAAGAAGCTGAAGCTACAGTCTCTTCGAAGCCATATAGGACTAGTACAGCAAGAACCAGCTCTTTTTGCAACATCAATTTTTGAAAACATTCTTTACGGGAAAGAAGGAGCATCAGAAGGCGAAGTGATGGAAGCAGCTAAGCTTGCAAATGCACACACGTTCATAAGTGCCCTCCCAGAAGGCTACTCAACAAAGGTCGGTGAAAGAGGAATTCAACTATCGGGTGGTCAAAAGCAAAGAGTAGCTATAGCACGAGCCGTGTTAAAGAATCCAGCAATACTATTGTTAGATGAAGCCACCAGTGCTCTAGACGTGGAGTCTGAGCGTGTGGTTCAACAGGCTTTAGACCGGCTAATGAAGAACAGAACAAGTGTTGTGGTTGCACACAGGCTATCAACTATTAAGAATGCAGATGAGATATCAGTGATCCAGAATGGGAAAATTGTGGAGAAAGGGACTCATTACAGTCTCACAGAGAATGAAAACGGAGCATATTCAAAGTTAATAAACTTACAGCAGCAAGAACAGCATAGCCGTAAATAATAACGGTCAAAGTTTTTTTTAGCATATGTTCGGCCGATCAATGTTGTATCTTGATTTACACAATATTATAGTTTGCTTATCACCTTCATATGATGATTTAAGGTTTGATTAAGTTATTCTACTACTCCCTCCGTCCCATATTAAGTGTCCACTTTTCAAATGCACAAAGTTTTAGGAAATTCCACTAACTACACTCTCCACCAATCAAATATCATTATTACCCACTAAAGTCTCTTCTCATTGGTTGGAATACAATATGGAAACTGAATTTGGGACATCCCAAGATTCTATCGTGGACACTTAATATGGGACGGAGGGAGTACAATTTAATATTCAACTCATGCCCAACAAAACTTGGGGGTCGGCCTGGTAATCTGTGACCGAGATTTTAGAAATTTAAGTAGTTCTATCATTGCATGCCTTTCTTCTTTCTTTTGGGCATGGTAGAAATATTTCATGTATAATTTAGTTTAAATCTTTGAGGTATAATAGGTTATGATGCAATGATGTTCAGTTTGAGCTTTGAAATACAAAATCTTAGCAAGTACATAAACTAGATATGCTATATTCCCTAATTAAAACCTTTGTTTCAACACTTTGGCCTTTGGATGACATTTTAGGATGTTTTACTTAAATCCTAGCATTCATACTTCACCATTTACAACTCTGTATGTTGAACATACGCACTCGACTGCCAATGATCATACGCGTTATTTATGTAATTATAACTAGCCTGAGGTAAGCATTAAAAGCACAAGTGCACAACAACTCCCGTAAAACATTTACAAATGTAAACAAATGTGCAAGAGCATAAATTTACTCACCATTCACCAAGATGATGTTGGCATCTCACAGAAATGAAAAGAAAGCTGGTAAAACATGAACGGAATAATCAAGTCAGTGAATAACAGCTAGATACAAAGGATTATATCAACAAAAACAGCTAACCATGACGTACCGACTGATCATGGCTCAAAGACGTCTGTTACAGCCAACCTTTAACTAATTAATATACTTCAAGTATAATACTTCTCAATACTTACTAACAAATACGTATACAAGTAGATTCAGTATTAATATACATATAATTTCTACATATTTGTACATTAAAAAGTTCCGATTTATGCTATCCCCATCCCCATCTCCATCCCTGGTCTCAACTAGGGATTCCCCAGTCAAATCAAGTTTGGAGATCGGGTCTGAACGGGTATTTTTGCCATTGCTAACGGGCCCAACAACAAAGTCCACATTTAACCATAAAAAAATAATAATTAAAAAAAAAAAAAAAAAAAAAAAAACAAAAAAAACAAACAAGTTCTAATATTTCATATAGTTATGATGATCGTGAAAAAAGTGGCATTTTGGTATGCATGCATCTTACGCCCTTAATTATTTACCTTATCGTTACTAAATATGAAAATATTATAACTAAAACTAGTTAAATGCCCGCGCACGCGCGGGCTTTTTCTAATTTTTTTAATAATGTATTTTTATTTATTAAAAAACAAATAATTTAAATTTTCTTTTGTTTTATTTCTTTGTTTTTAATTTTTTATTATACGAAGAATAAAACTGACTATGTGTAGTTATATTTTATGTTTGTTACACGCATTGGGTTTTGACATGAATCAAACTTTGTTTAGATATTACGCACGAAATTAGAAATTAAACAAAAATAACAATTGCAAGATATATAGGGAAAACTCAAATATTACAACACCCACGGAAGACGCACATCAGTAGTTAGGAACTTAGGATATATCATCACATTTACCCACTTGATTTCAAACCACACGCGGGTGAAAGTTGGTGAATAGTATATATATGAACATTTGATTTCAAAGTTACAAAATCTATATTTTTACTATTTGCCACATTCTATTCATGACGAAGCCTTATGCAACATTTACAGAAGGGAAGGAAATTAGCAAGCAATTGACTTAGAATAATTTGGCACTCAAACACTGGTGGCACTACTACGGCTACACCAGGAGAACATCCATAGTTTATGACACCTCGTACATACATGCAATAAGTCATCATCTTTCATTTTCTCATTACTTCACGAATGTAAAAGACAGACATTTGGTTTATTCTGATCCTGTTACTAATACAATTAGATAAGCACAAATTAGATAAGCACAATCCAGAGATCATTTAAATGATCATTATGCACTTCATGTTACTAATACAATTAGACTCAAAGATGACCCGTTTGACCTATTATTCTAAATTACCATTTTCAACCCATAGATCAATGAACAAACCTTGTCGGAGTCGGATAGTACAGCATATGCCTCTCCAGTTTTCTTAAAAAGCTTGTCGGCATCCACGTGGATGGTTGTCATAATCCTTTTCCAAATAAGACCATTTGCTCCACTCTCACTTCTAGCTTAAAAACTTACTTATCTGCAAATAAGCAATGGTACACATCAGCCACTTGACTGGATCCTATTATTACTATATCAATATAAAGAGGTGTACCATTTAAGATGCTTTGGGTCAAATTATGATCAATTCCTTAATTTTGAAAGTAAACAGAAATTAACTAAATTGACCTAATGCATATACATTTCTATGCTCATTTACATGATATAGGAAGCATTCCTTTTTAGTTAACGGGTGCTAATAATCCCAGGTGTTACCATTGTTATTCCAATGTCAGGAGCAACTTCGATTCGCAGTGTTTTAAAGAAGATTTGTTATGAAACTTTACTTGCCTAGAGAGTCACTCGTTAACAAAAACAAAGTATAATTAAGTATATGTGTGTAGGTTGGGGATCTATTGCAAAGTGGGTAAAATTAAAAAGTGTAGAAAGCCATTCATAGTGTGACACGTGTCCCCCACTCTAAATTATACATAAAATCCGCCAAGGGGTAATATAGTCTTCTGACCCGTTTTTTCTTTTCCACCTCAAATTTCAAACGCACATCTCTTAAATGACAAACTTTTAGAAAAAACAGATTTCACTACAATTTTTAAAATTTGATTCTCTTTAATTTGGTATAAATCTTTTTAATTATTTCGATTTTTTTTTACATATTCATTGGGTAATAATTTTCTTGATGTTTTTTCTATTTTCGACCCTATTTTTTACCTTAAAAATTGCCGAATCTTAAAATACTTAAAACACAAAAGTTTTAGATTTTGGTTCACTCTTTACCTAGAAATTTGAATCACTCAAATCCGATATGATATGAGTGAGATATAGCACGCTAAAGATGGCGTTTTAGTCATATTTGTGTGTTTGATTAAATGTCTAGCTTAGAATTTTAGTGTTAAAATTGCGTTAAATGCACTAATTTTTGTACCACAACGCATCATTAATCATTTTATTAATGTAAGATTCAAAAAGTGATGTTTTTTAATCGTTAATTTTTTAAAAAAAATGCACGTATTGTGTTTTATTGCTTTTTTGACCATAAATTTGACCAATTTAATTTCGAATTAGAAAAATTGTAAAACGTAAAAGTTATAGATTTTAGGTCAATCTTTACTCATATTTTTTATTCACTCAAATCCGATGTCATATGAGTGAGATATCACATGCTAAAAATGACATTTTGTTCATCAGTTACTTTGGTTCATCAATTTTTATTCATGAACATTAGTTTAGGATTTAGGGTTTTGGGTGTTGGGTTTAGGGTTTAGTTAATTAGTTTTTGTTTAGTTCATCGGTTCATCAATAATCAGCTATCAATTGATGATCATTTTTATAGTTTATCAGTTCATCAATTGATAAAACAATTTTGTTTAGTTCATCAGTTATTGACTTTTAGCTATTATGTTATTATAGGTTCATCACTTAACTTATGTTTTTTTTTGTTCATCAGTTATTGACTTTTAGCTATTATGTTATCATAGGTTCATCAGTTTGTTTATTTTAACTATTATGTTATTATAGGTTAATCAGTTAGTTTATTTGTGTTATCATAGGTTATAGGTTCATCAGTTAGTTTATATTTTTTTAGTTGATGAACATTAGTTGTTTTTGGTTCATCAGTTATTGACTTTTAGCTATTATGTTATTATAGTTTCACCAGTTTATTTATTTTAGCTATTATGTTATCATAGGTTCGTTTAGTTTATTTGATACCTTCAATTAATTTGTATCGTAGTTTCATTCGTAGTTTCTTTTTAATTTCCTTATCGTATTTTCATTTGTAGTTTGGTTTTAATTTCCGTATCGTAGTTTAATGTAATTTCTATTTGACGTTTAATGTATTATTTCTATTTGATGTTTAATGTATTTCTATTTGATACTTTAGAAAACGTTACAATTTTTTATAAAACATTACATACCATATCAAAGAGGCAAATAAAACATTACAATTTTTTACAAACCCTAAAAACCCTAAACCCTTAAAGCTAAACCAATCCGTAACTCAAACAATAACCAAACGAATAGTCCAATAAATCCAAATATGTTAGTCTACGGGTAGCATGTCTCGAATAGTCTACGGGTAGCATGTCTCGAATAGTCCAATAAATCCAAATACTTAGGATCGATTTCGTCTTTGCAAGATCGAGCTTGTAATTAAGATCGGATCGGGATCTTAAGATCCTACTATAATGTCATTTAAAGAGTATTAACATGTTTTTTTTTCTTTAATTCTACAAAATACATTCCATACTTTTTTAGTTTGCGGTTCGAGAAAAGTAAGATCGTATCGTATTTGTTCTTAAGATCCTATGGTAAAGATCGGGATCCTATAAGATCTTAAGCTCTCAAAGATCCTTTGTAAAGATCCGGATCGTTTTTGCTTTGCAGTATCGTAAAATCGTAAGATCCTAAGATCAGGATCGGGATCCTGACAACCATGGTCTCACGTACACTTCTAATTTCCTTACTTCGTAGTTAACCAAATTTAAGAGCATTACCAATGGTCACTCAGTGTTAGGCTGAACACACTCTTGACCAAAAGCGACCTGGGTCACCGGCTGCCACGTCAGCTTTCTCTCTCCGGCGACCAGAAGCGACCGACCTGCCACACTCGGTGACCGACTTTTTTTTTTTAATCAAACATTTAAAATAAACTTAAAATTCATTAATAATAAAAACATTACAATACTGAATTAAAAAAACGTAAACTAATCATAAATGAAAATGAAACTACAACTTAATGGAAGGTATCATCTGAGTCTGGGTAACCATCTTCAGAGGATTCGGAATCAGGTGGGAACCAACCACTTTCCCAGTTCTTCCTACGTTCTTCATCCTCCCTGGCTTGCCGCTCCAAACGAGCAGCTTCCTCTTCTCTTTCAAGATGTTCCATTTCCAGGAAGACTTGCATATCTTGGTCCATTTGCCTAAGTTGTTCCTCAGTTAAACCAAACGGATTTGGTTCTTGGTTGGCAACCGGTGGATTGTGCACCGGTTCATTTTCCGGTGGATTGTTCATCGGAAGATTTTCCGGTTGGAAAACCGGAAAGATATGTTCAGGTGGAGTATGGAATTCTTCATTTTGGCGAGGTGGACTGGAAATTGTTGCCCAAAATCCTTTTGGCGAGGTGGACTTGGAAATTGTTGCCCAAAATCCTTTTGGCGAGGTGGACTTGGAAATTGTTGCCCGAAATCTTTTCTGAAAGACATTTTGAATTTGAGAAGTTTGGATCTTGAGTATTTGAGAAGTTTGGAATGTGTTTGTGTGTGACATGTGCTTCAGAAGCATGGGTATTTATAGGGTACAAATGCACACGTTTTTAATATTTTAACTTTGAATTTGAAATTTGAAACGGATATAAAAATATCCCGCCCTTGTGTTTGAACAATGCAAAGACAAAGAAATGGTTAATTAACAGTGTTGTATGATTTGTTGTAATGTATTTTTTTTGAATGAAATTAATTTAGTTTATTTGGGTATTTGAAAAAAAAATAAAGTTTAACACACTGCCACGTCAGCTTTAACCTTTTCACCTTTAACTCAAAAAAAATACCCGCAATCATAACTCACCCTTAACTCACCTTTAACTCAACTATTTTCAAACCCTATAAACTTATTTAATATCATTAATATAGAAAATATCATTAATATATAAAATATCAATTACCCTAATCAAAAAGTCAATTAGTCAATCCAACACCAAACACACTTCCAAATCAACTAAACTAGTCAATCCAAACCAAACACAAACCAAATCCTATTATCCATCTGTTTACTTTTGGCGCATTTCGATGGTCCCCCTTCCTGCCTAAAGTATACCGTCTGCAGCCTATTTATACCTATGGACATGGAAAACCGTTCATAATCAACTGTTCATAATCAACTCCTTTGATATTTTCATTAGAAAATAAATTTCAAATTTCAATGGCTGAATCCTCTTCAACTCCTTCTTCAAACAAAAACAAACGCCCAAGGGATGATTCTCCTCCTCCAATGCCTGAAAAATATAAAAAATTAGGCATATCCCAACATATTTGGGAGAAATGTAGTGAAGGCGAGTATGGTGCTGAAAACGCATTGATAGAAATTTACAACAAGCGTATAAAGATGTTTGAAGAAAGGAACAAGAAAGATTTAGAGGCCATTGAGGAGCATCAGAAGAAAATTGATGAGAGGAACAAAAAAATAGAAGAAGCAAGAGAGCAAATAGTTGAAGTTTACAAAAGTATTCAAGCTAGTATATATATGTCTTAATGTATCTTTTGTTTATATATTTTGCCTATGTAAATGTAAACTTATTTTGACTTTGTTTAATATATGAATGCAGTTATTATTACAAGTTTATGATATTTGAATGCAGTTATTATTATTGTACTGCTAGGCAAACAGTTGTACTGCTAGCAAAACGTTGTATTGCTGGGTATCCTTTTAGCAGTGGTTGGGAGTGCAGGGTAGTTTGTATCACTTTTTACTTAAAGGGTATAAATCCCCAATTGCGGCACACAAGCACATTCACGCACACATTACTCTCTCTCTTCCACTCCCTAATCGAATTTTAATCGTCATATTGAAAACCCCCAAATAAATCATAATGTCGAACCTAACTTTTACCGAACCTCATAATAATGTTGCCTTTTTAGAAAAATCCAATGAGTCTGTAGATTTTACTGAGATCATTGATTTCCTTAATGCAAGCTATATTAAGTTTGCATTAACAGTAAAACCTACTATATATACTTCCAACATTATCCAGTTTTGGTCGTCTGCTAAGGTCAAAACTATTAATGGGGAAGCACAAATCCATGCCCTTGTAGATGGGCAGAGGATTATCATTACAGAGGCGTCTATTCAAGAGATCTTCCCCTTAGATGATGCTAACGGAGTTGAGAATCTTCCAAATACTACAATCTTTGAAAAACTTTCACTGATGGGCTATGAGAGAAATACAGATGCTTTAAAGTTTCAAAAAGGTAATTTTTCTCCTCAGTGGAAATTCTTAATTCATACTTTTCTTAGTGTGTCTAAGTCCAAAGACCACTGCGTGGAATGAATTTAGCAGCAATTTAGCTTCTGCTATCATTTGTTTGGCTGAAAATACTCAAAGATTTAATTTCTTAAAATTAATTTTTGATAGTATGGTTAAGAACTTGGATAGTTCTTCGGCTAAATATTTTCTATATCCAAGGTTTTTGCAACTCTTTTTGGACAACCAATTTAAAAAAAAGAAAAGTCACAAAAATGTTTATCCCACTCACTGCCTTACCAAAAAGGTTTTTGCTAATATGAGGAGGGTTGGAAAAGTTTTTTCAGGGATAGTGACACCTTTGTTTCCAACAATGGTGGCACTAGCCCAAACCCAAATGGGTGAAGGTTCAGCAATCCCAGCTGGTACCCATCACACACCCACAGAACAACAACAACAGACCTATAAACGTAGGACTAACACCAAGAACACTGAGCTACCTCAGGCTAGTGGTTCTATACCAACTGTTGCAGATGAGGATGTCACTGGGGGGGAGAGTGACATGTTGGCAAGGGCTGCCACTACTGTGTCTAGCTTAGCAGCAGCACAGGACAGTGGTAACATCATTAAGACCCGAACCAAGACAACTTCTAATGAAGAAAGTTCCTCTGGAACTGATTCAGGTGAAGGTCCCAGTCACATGGAAACAATGGGGGGTTCGGATGTTCATCCTAGGGGTGAGACTGAACTTAACTTTTCCGGTGATCCACCTCTCGGGCTAGGTAACACAAGCCGAAGTGGTGAGGATAGTATGCAACTTTTGAATCAAATTGGTGATCTGCGAGCAATAGCTTCTTCCCAAGATGGAGTCATCAAAGCTCAAGGTGGGGAGATAAAGGCTTTGAAGAGAAGGGTTAGGTATTTAGAAGGAGTCAAAGGATCAAGAATTCCCAAACAAAAGGTTAAATCTTCTGAAGCTTCTAAGGATGCTCCCAAACAGGGGGGGAATGAAGGCAAAGTTTCAGGGGAGGATAAAGAGGGTGAAAGTATTGGTGAAGAGAGTGATCCAATGGAATTTCTAGTTGCTGATAACCAAGGGAATGAAGTGGTGATGGATAGGTGTTTGGGCAAGGTTACAACTGTTGATAGTGAGCCAGTTATTCCTGCTAGTGAGCCAGTTATCTGTAGTGTCCAGTTATTCTGCTAGTGATCAACAGGGTAATGAAGCTGTTATGGATGCTGCTACACTAAAGACTGCCAATGAAGAAGTTAATATTGCTTGTGTTGAAGTTAATGTGGCTATTGATAAGGTTAGTGCTACTGAGACTGAAGTTAGTATTGCTGCTACTCAAGGTGAGGAGTACAAAACCTAAGGCAAAAGGAGTTGTCATTAAAGAGCCAGTATCAGTACCAAAAACACCATCAACAACTATTTCACCATCAGAAAAAGGCAAAGGTTTGTTGAGTGATGAACCTAAGGAGAAATTTAAGTTTCTGTCACCCAGTCAAAAAGAACAACAAATGATTACAGATGAAGAATTGGCAAGACAAGTGCAAGCTAATCTTGATGCTCAAGAAGCTGCTCAGATTCTTTCAGACAAGGAGTATGCAGAAAAATTACAAGCAGCTGAAAGATTAAAGTATACTCCTGAAGAGCAACAATCAGCAATTCATGACTTATTGGATGAAATTAGAAAGAAAATGAGTAAGAAGAAAGCTTATGTCAATAAACCTCCTTCAAGAAGTGAGAGACTGAAGTACATGAAAGCTTATTTGAAAGGTCAGGATGGTTGGAAAGAGAAATACTTCAAGTATAGGACTTATGAACAAATTCAAGAAATCTACATTAAGACACATGCCAGACTTTCCAAGGATCTGAAAGGTGGTACATTTGATATAAGAGCAGAAAAGAGAACTGCAGAACCATTGGAATCTGAGGGATTCAAGAAGCAGAAAGAGTAGAAAAGAGAACTGCTCAGGAAGATGGGAACATATCTAGGACCCAAGGACAAGAAATAGAATTAAGACAGCTAGATTTAGAGTTAACACTGCTAGAATGTATAGTTATTACTGCTTATGAAATAACATATTAATTATACAACATATCAGTTAAATTACATTTACACTGAAAGACAACATAGCATTTCTTGCAAGTGATTCACTTGGTTAATTGACTAGCAGGTGAATCACTTGGTTTATGAGTTGGAGGTTCTTCATTAGGTGTTTGACTTGCAGATTCTTCACTTGGTTTTTGAGTAGCAGGTTCCTCACTTGGTGCTTGACTTGGGCATACTCCACTTGCTGTTTGAGTTGCAATTGGTTCAGTTTCTTCATCACCACTGCCCAAGTAAGCACCAACTCTTGTAGATGCATTAATACAACATAAATGCTTACAATGGAGCCAAAACATTGAGATTTTGAAAATTTTGACTATAGTCACATGAATATTTCACAGTGTGACTATTTTGAATGTATTGGTCACATATAATACCCTTATAATGTGGCCATAAACATAATTTAGATGCACATTTGTGGTATGGTGTTACTATTGTATAGCCTATAGTCACATGATTGTGCTACAATTAAATGTGACCATACACATTAGGAATTGGCAGGCAAACACACACTTAACTTTAGACACACATATTAACTTACGTGACTATTTGTATCGAATTTTGGTCACACTTAATCATGTATGCCTATGGTTTAGTGTGACCATATATGAATTTGGTCACACATCTCAAGTGTGTGGCTAAATTTTCAACAAAAACTAGCAGTCACGTTTAAATAATGTGTGACAAACTTGAGCATATGATTTAGCCACATACACAATTACTTCGTGTGACCATATATGGATTTTGGTCACACTTTTCAATTGCGTGACATATATTTGTCACATATGTATATATATAGTGTGACTAATGTTTCAACCTTATTTGTATCCGTCACACGTCCCAAATTATAAGTGACTAAAAAATCAAATTTTTTTTTACCAGATACGTATAGTCACGAAAATATTCAAATGTGTGGCTATAGCCTCGGATGTAATTCCGAAATGGTCACACAAGTCGGATCAAGTGTGGTTGTTTATTTTATTCTGGTACATTTAGTCACACAAATAAGTTACTGTGTGGCTGTTCGAAAACCACATCTGTGACTAAATCCATTTTTGTACTAGTGTTAAGGTATACTCTCTATCATCTCAACTCACTAACTTTGGTACCGCAATCTTTTTCCTTTGTAACTTGCCAACCGGTTATTATAACAAGCTTTTGCTTCCTTACTTAGTTTACCCCATTTCAAATGTTCACCTGTTATTGGCATGAGGTTAAATTCTCTCGCTTGTCGACCTTGTCTCACGTGCAACGCAACCAACGGGTTCTCCTCCTCTTGACGAACACATTTCTACAAAACTCAAGCACACAAGAAATGTTGGAGCTAAAGGTTAACTTGTAAGATAAATTAGTAAAACCAAATAATTTTTTTTAACAGTAGGGTCTGAGCCGCCGCGGTTCAGTTTTGAACCGGCGGTTTGGACATTTTTTTAATTTACCGAGAGTTGAACCGCCGCGGCTCACATCTTCAGCCGGCGGTTCAGTTTTTTCTATAGGACAGAAAGTTCCAACCGCCAAGGTTCAGGATTGAACTCGGCGGTTGGGTTCTTTTTGGGTGTCTCAGCCGTCGGTCTGGTGTATCCAGCCGGCGGTTCGCAGCAATTAATCATCAAAAACTTTTACTTTCTAGCTTTTCCAACTTCTCTACAATTTACTACCTTCCTCCATTTGATTATTAGTGCTTATTCTAAGTGCTTAAACCTAATATTCTCTTCACTTCTAAACCTCAAGAATCTTATAATCAAATCAAAATCAAACAAAGTAGTGGTCCATATAATTAATCATATAGCATACAAACACTAATTCATAACCATATACCACAAGAAATCCAATCAATCTTGATTTAAATCCTCAAAAATTCGACATACACGAACCCTAGATCTTAAAACATCAAATTCTTCTTCAATTCTCAATCAATTCAACTAATTCTACTTGCAATCAATCCTTACATCAATCCTCTAGTAAACCCATCAAAATCATTCACTCAATTCGAACTCTATCAAATTCGCCCAATTCAAAACCCTAAAAATCAAATTCGAATTAAGAACAATGCAAAGTAATTGGATGGTGTTACTTACCCTTTTTGATGCCATAGGATTGTTAGAATCTTAATGTGATAACTAGACTTCAATCTTGGAATGATGAGAATGTTTGTGGATTGTGGTGTTTTTTTTTTTCTCTCTTTTTCTCTTTTTTGCACAAATGAAGACTCAACCGTAGGTTGGGTACTTCAACCGCGGGTTGGTAAAAATGTTTAGCACAAACCCGTTTCAAAACAAAAACGTTCCTTCATTTCTTAACAATTTTAAATCATTACCACAACTTAAAAACACTTCCAACATTTCTAATGAACTTAAATGAAACAAGCTACATAAACTAAAAACAACTAAAACTCAATCTTAAATACTTCTTATTAATAATAGCTTATAAAGCTTAAAGGCTAAAACACACTCAAATAACAAAGAAATGCAAAACATAACAAGATAAATAAAAGATAAATAAACATGATAAAACTCATAAGAGACAAAATGAGCAAAAGCTTAGTAATAAACTTCTTTATTCTTCCACATGCTTCCTTTAATCATAATAATTCCCAAACCGTAGAATATCCTCCGAATGGAACTTCCCCGAAAGAACTCTATCAGTTTCCTTTGTTTTGAACTCACGAGTGAAACGACGTCCACCCGGGCTAGTAATCTCAATTTTAGTGTGCCAATCCTTGCCTCTTTCAACCTTTTGATATTTGCTATATATAGGAGATGTAGCAATATAATAACATATCAAATAAATACACGCAGCGGAAAACATCACCATACAACGGATCCATAGTGCCATATGATCAATCAAATAGAATAAACACATAAACAAGTGAAATATACCTTTGAAGCGTGATCCGAGAGTCACCTACAATATGTATGTGTCGACTTGTATATAAAACCCCAAGAGATCAATTAGGTTGATCTCCTCTATGTGTATCCACACTACACGTCCTTGATCACCACACGATGCTAGTCTTGGCCCCGTAACAATAATTCTTGCAACAACCTACACTAGATTATATCAAGAAAAGATCAAAAACACAAACCCTAGAGGTGTGTTTGTTTGTGCCGTGACCTAGAGAGGAGGAGAGGAAGGAGGAGAGTTTTAATTATGATTGATAATTAATTTTGACCAAATCTCTTTGATCTTATCAATTACTATCTTACATTAAAGCCCCTAAACAAGCTCCATAATCCTCTTTAATCCTTCCATATGGCCGGCCACATTAAGGGCCCACAATGGGCTTGCCCGTTGTTGGCCCAGTCCAAAAACACTAAGTCTAACTTAGTATTTAATGGCCCGTTATCGATCTCGAGTTACGTAGTCGTTTATATATTGTAAATACGATAAATACAATCTATAAAATGGTGTCTCTGTGTATAAGTGTGTGACCCCATAGGCTCACATATGTCTAGCCATATAATTAGTGATTATGACACGAGCATACTCCAACAGCTCCCACTTGCGACGTCATAATAATCAAGTAATTATACAAGCAATGGTTAACGTCTAGCAACACGCCAAAGCCCCTAGAAATATGTGAGGGTAGTTTCTTAAACGTCTCATTTCAGATGGTTTATATGTCATCTATCCTTTTGTTACAGATACCGTGTTGAATATTAGACATGGATCAAAAGTCATTCTAATAGTTCAACTATTATGTTTCTCGATACGGATATTGAACAAGATTACCAAGTGAATTAAGATTCATCTTAATCTCATTTGGGTACGGCCATACAAACATCTGTTCAATTCATCGAGGGGCCCAATAGTATCTAACTCCATAACATGTGGAGGAACAAATCCTGTTTTGACTACACGTGTCATTCACATGCTTCATATCACTCCTGATAATGGCCTTTATAACTACCTTATTCAGGACAGCGTTTAACCATATCAAGGAATGAAATTCCACACATGCAAGACCTGCTTGCATCTCAAGTCTAAGGATAAGAGACAAAACCTCTTGCGAGATTCACTATTGACGACGATCCATGTAGTGAATTCTCGTAGGTTGGGTCAATCCAATGTTCATCACAATGAACAACATGTGAGTTTGGCAAATGAATCACCAACACGCTCACATTTGCCTTAATTTGATGATACTCCCGTATCGTCAACCGACAATGGATAATTTTAGAACAATTAAATTATTCATGGATTAAACATGCAAATATAGAACACAGTTGATATGAAATGAAAACGATCATAACCAGTACATCAATTCATTATAAATATAAACTGTTTAACGTTCCAATTATTCAAATACTAAAAAATACAGATCTACATGAGACTACTAGCTGGTCTAAGTCCAATGCTCCTAGCATGTTCGACATGTTTGGCACAAGGCATTGGTTTCGTAAAAGGATCAGCTATGTTGTCATCTGTATGAACTTTGAGAAGACGAATATCACCACTTTCGATTACTTCTCGAATGTAGTGAACTTTCCGACGAAAATGTTTGGCACCCTTTTGAACACCTGGTTCGTTGGCTATGATAATGGCACCTGTATTGTCACAGTACATATCCATAGGTCGTTCATTGTTGGGGACAACGCCAAGCCCAGAAATGAATTTACGTATCCAAATTGCCTCCATAGCAGCTTCAGAAGCAGCAATGTATTCAGCTTCTGTAGAGGACATCGCGATAGTGCTTTGTTTGTCACTCTTCCAGTCAACAGCACCTCCGTTCATGATGAAAACATATCCCGTTTGGGATTTGGTGTCATCACGATCCGTCTCCCAGCCTGCATCAGTGTAACAAGTAACACCGAGCTCACGCTTGACATCACCACCATAAACAAGAAACATATCCTTAGTATTTCGTAGATACTTTAATATGTTCTTAACAGCAGTCCAGTGACATTCTCCTGGATCCTGTTGAAATCTACTCGTTAGGTTCTGAGAGAACGCTATATCAGGTCTAGTGCATCTAACCGCATACATTATGGATCCCACAGCCGAAGCATACGGGATTCCCTTCATCCTCTTCACCTCATCAGGTGTGGAGGGTCCTTGAGCTTTACTCAATACTGTATTTGGTTGCATTGGAAGATTTCCACGTTTGGAATCTTGCATCCTAAATCGCTTCAGGATTTTGTCAATGTATGCACTTTGACATAAGCCGATTAATCGTTTTGATCTATCACGATAGATTTTGACTCCAAGTATGTACGCGGCTTCTCCTAGATCTTTCATGGCAAAGCAATTTCCAAGCCAGGATTTTACATCTTGTAGCATTGGAATGTTGTTTCCCATGAGCAATATGTCATCGACATATAAGATTAGGAACACGACTATACTTCCACTAGTTTTCATGTATACACATGGCTCGTCGAGATTTTGAGTGAAACCAATTTTCTTGATTTCATCGTCAAATCTCTTATTCCAACTTCTGGATGCTTGCTTTAATCCATAAATGGATCTTTGAAGCTTGCATACTTTAGTTGGATGTTTAGGATTCACGAAGCCCTCGGGTTGCACCATATAAACGTCTTCGTTTAGGTGGCCGTTCAAGAAGGCTGTCTTGACATCCATTTGCCAAATCTCATAGTCATAGTACGCTGCTATGGCTATAAGAATCCTAATAGCTTTAACGTCTGCAACAGGCGAGAAGGTTTCTTCATAGTCAACCCCGTAGGTTTGAGTGAAACCTTTTGCTACTAGACGAGCTTTGTAGGTGTGTACTTTTCCATCCATGTCGGTCTTCTTTTTGAAGAGCCACTTGCTCCCAACGGTTTTAGCGTTAGGAGGTAGGTCAACTTCGACCCAGACATCGTTGTCTTTCATGGATTTCATCTCCGCATTCATAGCTTCGATCCATTTATCGTGTTCAGGACTCGATAATGCATCTCGATAGTTAGCGGGTTCACCATGATCCCCTAACTCATGTTCCTCAGCATCGACATAGAAACCATATCGCTCAGGTGCTTGAGGTATCCTTGCGGATCTACGAATGGGAGCAGCATCTTGATGAGGTTCAACATTTTCATGTTCAATCTCATTTTGATGCTCACTAGTGTTACCAGAAGGTTGTGCATCTTCCTCTTGAATTTCATCAAGGTCTACATTGCTCCCACTTGCTTCTTGTGAAATGAGACGGTTCTCAAGAAACTCAGCATTCCGGGCAACAAATATTTTGTTCTCGGGTGGGTAGTAGAAATAGTAACCCATCGTTTCCTTTGGGTATCCTACAAAGATACACTTGATAGCTCTGGGCTCAAGTTTGTCAGGCGTGTCTCGTTTCACGAGAGCCTCACAACCCCAGACTCTCAAGTACGACAATTTAGGGACCTTCCCATGCCATATTTCGTATGGTGTCTTGTCTACCTTCTTGGTTGGAACCATATTGAGAATGCGTGCAGCAGACTCTAGAGCATAACCCCAAAAGGACATTGGCAATGTTGTTAGACTCATCATGGATCGAACCATGTCTAGCAAGGTTCGATTTCTCCTTTCAGATACACCATTATGTTGTGGTGTATATGGAGGAGTGAATTGTGAGACAATCCCACACCTTTTTAGATGATCTAAAAACTCTAGACTCATATATTCACCTCCTCGATCTGATCGAAGAGCCTTTATGGTCTTGCCGAGTTGATTTTCCACTTCATTTTGAAAAACTTTGAACATTTCAAAAGCTTCATGTTTATGTTTAATCAAGTAAACATAACCATATCGACTGAAATCATCAGTAAAAGTAATGAAGTAGTTAGCTCCTTCCCTTGACTTTGTTCTAAATGGGCCACATACGTCAGTATGTATGAGTCCAAGTAGATCTTCAGCTCTTTCTCCTACATGGGAGAAGGGCTTTCGTGCCATTTTACCAGATATACAAGAAATGCATTTATCAAACGACTCAGGGTCGGTTGACTCTAAAAGCCCATCGTGTTGCAGCTTTGTAATGCGTTTCTTGTTTATGTGACAAAGACGACAATGCCATAGGTAAGTGGAATCTAAATTATGTTTAGATTTCTTATTGCTAACATTATATATAGAACTATCGTTTGAAATAGAATCATGCATATCAATTTCAAAAATACCATCACGAGGAATAGCATTAAAATAAAAAATATTATCCTTAGAAACTGAAATGCCAAAATCCGTAAATGTATGAATGAAACCATCATCCTTCAAACGAGAAAGTGAAACAACACCTCTAGTAATAGTAGGTGCAAAATGGCAATTATTTAAAACAATAACTAAACCATTAGGGAGGATGAGATCAAAGCTCCCTATTGCTTCGACAGCTGCACGGTTGCCATTGCCAACGTACAGGTTCAAAGCTCCTTGCTTCAACTTTCTGCTTCCCCTAAGCCCCTGCACATTATTACAAATGTGAGTGCCACAACCAGTATCATATACCCATGATTTGTTAGGAAAAGTATAGAGTTCTATAGTGAAGATACCTGATGTGCTAGTTGCGCTAGCTTTGTTCTTCTTCAACCCTTCTAGGTAGGACGGACAGTTCCGCCTCCAGTGCCCCATCACTCCACAATGGTGACAGGGAGAGTCCTTTGCCGGATGCTCCTTTTTGGCAGGTGGGGGGATCTTAGGTTTGGGGGCGTAAGCAAGCTTACCCTTGCCCTTACCATTTCCCTTTCCATTTGCCTTCGGCTTCTTTTTCTGGATATTCCTGTGCCTGATAGCTAGTACCATTTTGACAGTGTCAACTAGCTGTTGCTCAGTTGGCTGTCCAAACATGGTTTTTAGTTCTGCCAGCATGTCAAATGCTGCAAGGTCCTCTAAGTCCATTTGGAGCTCAGGGATCATGCTTGCAAGCATGAGACAAGCCACTTCTTGTTGCTCTTGTACCCTACGTGAGTAGGCGGTACACACAGCAAGAGTAGCAGTAGCAGCAGGTGCTTCAGGTAAAGGTTGTTCCAGATGGTAAAACTTTTGTATAGCCTCGAGGACGATCCTCAGGTCTTTATACCAGTCCAAAAAGTTGTTACCATTCAATTTCTCTCTTTCAAGAAATAATTTGATGTACGAGTTGTTCATGGTTTGATTAGGAGTTGTCATCTACAAAACAAACAAAGTTCAAATTTTAGTAAGTTTCAATAATTAATCCTTTTTAAAATTAACTACCCAAGTTTAAGCATATTAAAACAATTAATTTTACGAAAAGGCTAAGATCCTCATTGAGGTTCGACCATTAATGCAGTTGATCTACTAGAAATGGTGGATTCAATAGGTAGGTAACGTCGACCAATTGCATTACATGTGCAACTCTTAGATCTTTATGGGACTCATGGCACTAGTGAACAAGCAACTAGTGTCAAGCTGGCATGTTTAGTCCCATCTTTGCCTCGGGTAAGGGTCTGACCACACTACTCGATTAAGTCATCCAATTTGAAAAGTGTGAGAATAATCCTAGGTCTGACCATGGAAAATAGTCACCTTGGGTTACAATTCAACCTAGGTCTGACCAGATGCTAAAAGGTAATTGCAAGTGTTCTCATAATTGGACGGCATGACTTAAATTTTGACGGGTAAATCGTTTTGATGTGAATCAAAAACGTGTACGAAAGAAGCATGCATTCATTCTTCGTAGCACAAGTTAAAAACTTTTCTTAACTTAAGTCTAATCATTGTTTTAATTTATGTGTGTCAAGTTGTCCATTTCAAGACTAATATATATCCTATGTGGATTATTATTTAGTTTGGACAATACAAATAAATAAATAAACCAACAATCTCAACCGGTTTAAGTGTTGTTTATATAGAAAACAATGATTTTAAGTTTCAAATCATATTTAAACTTAGTTAAACTAATTCATAAGACTTAGTTCAAAATGGTTTATGTTTTGTTTTAAGTTTTATGAAAACAATTTTCGTTTTTCATGTAGTCACAACCATACAAAAAACAACCAAACAAACATAGAACCACAATATGCAAAGCCTCAACCGATGAAAATCCTATGCTTGGTCTTGTGAGCCATCACAAGAACCAAGAGTCAACTAGGGACTTATATCACAACCACATGGAGGGCTCCCACTTGCTCCAAGACAATCATGAGCAAGTAAAAGGCCCATTATGCACTTGAACTTCAGTTTCTGTCAGCCCAGTTTTCCTGTTTTGCAAGGTTCAAAAGCCCAGGAAGATCACCTCCTCAAGATTCGGCCCAGTTGACAAAGTTGTAGCCCTATGTCTTGTGGACCTGCACCAAAAATTTTAGAAAAAAAATACCTTACCAATCAGCAGGTAATCACGTTTTCCCAACAGGTGTCCAGCAGCAACTTTCAGTCTACAACTCTTCAATCTTTCGCCTTTTGCTTCCAAGCTCTTGTTTACAATACATATAAAGTAAAATACAACTAATCTACTTTGTATCTACTGTAAAATGCCCAAACATTGGCAAAACCAAAATTGAAATACATTACAAAAGTGCCGAAACAATGGCAAACCCCAAAACAAGAAAAACCAACCAACAATCACAATCACAACGCACAAGTGGTCTAGGTTTTCATCGGCTTTGCATATGAACACATAATAATACATTCAAATAAAGATTATTACATGGTGTTGGCTAAATCCATGGACAAACATGCATGTATTTGCCATGGATAACAAAATAAATAGCAAGAAATAAATTGTTAGCCAACGAATCGAAGAAATAATTAACAAGAATTAAAACCCCGAATGGTACGCGTGACAAATGGCCAAAGACTCAAACCCCACTGATGTTAGGACCTTCTTAACACCATTTTACCACAGAAAAATAAGCCTCATGGGCTGATTTGAAATCGGGTTAAAAATCTTCCAAAAAACGCGTTTTTAGGCCATTTTACGGGTACCGATCAAGTAAATAAACAACGTATGCATAACAAATGGCCATAGGATCAAAAAGTCCAGATCTTAAGACCTTAATTAAGTCGACATATTCAGAATATTCAAGCCCTAGGGGCTGTTTTAAAATCACACTTTTAAATCCATTAAAAAACAACGTTTTTAGCCATTTTTACGCATACAAGATGATCATATGACAACATATGATGGCTCGTGATACCACTATAGGAGATGTAGCAATATAATAACATATCAAATAAATACACGCAGCGGAAAACATCACCATACAATGGATCCATAGTGCCATATGATCAATCAAATAGAATAAACACATAAACAAGTGAAATATACCTTTGAAGCGTGATCCGGGAGTCACCTACAATATGTATGTGTCGACTTGTATATAAAACCCCAAGAGATCAATTAGGTTGATCTCCTCTATGTGTATCCACACTACACGTCCTTGATCACCACACGATGCTAGTCTTGGCCCCGTAACAATAATTCTTGCAACAACCTACACTAGATTATATCAAGAAAAGATCAAAAACACAAACCCTAGAGGTGTGTTTGTTTGTGCCGTGACCTAGAGAGGAGGAGAGGAAGGAGGAGAGTTTTAATTATGATTGATAATTAATTTTGACCAAATCTCTTTGATCTTATCAATTACTATCTTACATTAAAGCCCCTAAACAAGCTCCATAATCCTCTTTAATCCTTCCATATGGCCGGCCACATTAAGGGCCCACAATGGGCTTGCCCGTTGTTGGCCCAGTCCAAAAACACTAAGTCTAACTTAGTATTTAATGGCCCGTTATCGATCTCGAGTTACGTAGTCGTTTATATATTGTAAATACGATAAATACAATCTATAAAATGATGTCTCTGTGTATAAGTGTGTGACCCCATAGGCTCACATATGTCTAGCCATATAATTAGTGATTATGACACGAGCATACTCCAACACTATAACCATCGGATGTCCACTCAATATTTTTAAGTTTAATTGGCATAGAACCAAGGAAATCAACCATCTTTTTGTACACAATAATATTTTTGAAAGGATTGAAGTAGTTTTCCATAGCCAATGCACGTTCCATATCATCCTCAATATGTTCAAACGATGGGGCTGTTTTTCCATATTTTGGGTTACCTTCATTATCATGGCTAATATCAAACACATCCAACCAATCTTCCTCATCTGATTCTTCATCCGCTAGAACTTTGTTTCTTTTCTTGGCGTGGTAAATCCTCCTAGCAACTCCATCATCAATTTTCATCGTTCCTTTACCATTATCAATTATTGCTCCAATTGTACTCAAGAATGGGCGTCCAACCAACATGGGTGTCTCTTTATCAATTAGGTACATGCAAAATCAAAAAGTCACACAAGTAGGTTTAGAAACCCATTTGTAATCTCACATTCTTCACTTTACCATAAGCCTTTGCCATGGTATTGTCCGCCATCAACAAAACATCATTGGAAGGAAAAGCTCTTCCCAACTCCATAATCTTATAAAGCTTATAAGGCATTATACTAACACTCGCCCCCGTATCGGCCAAGGCGTTTATTGCAATGGTTCCATTCACTTTTAGTGGAATAAGGTAGTTCCCCGGATCTTCCTTCTTTTTAGGTAAACCTTTCTCCAAAACCTTCTCTTCTTCTTCTTCCTCTATTACACTCTTCTTATCAAGTTTCATTTTTTTCCACTGAAATTTCATCATGTAACTTCCTATAATGAGCATAGTGTTCCAACACATGGAGTATTGGTTTCTCATTTAGCAATTCCTTAAACTTTGTAGTAATCTCCTCAACACATTTGGCTTCATCAATGGTTTCTTTAGTTGGTGTTTCTTTTGGTGAGGGTGTTTGGTTAGAAGAACTTTCTCCTTTGATTAGTGTAGTGGGTTGTGGTAATGATGACGGTGAGGGTATAAGACCTTTGAAAGGTGGGTAGTTTTGTTTCAAACGAGAAGCTTTTCCCATCTTAACCATGTCCATGTTCCCTAGAATACCATCTTCATTTTCACAAACCTCTTGCATTTGTTCAATTAACCAATTAACATCCTTATCATCTTGCAATTCTCCAACCTTAACTTGCATTTCTCCTAAACCAAAATCAATAGTACACTTTGTTGCTACCAAGAAATTCCTTCCAAACACAACGGAAGGGTCCGTAGTGTCCTCATACTCATCAATAATCAAATCCATAGCAAAAGTATAGCCATGAATGTCAATTTTAACATCCCTTGCTATCCTCCTATTATACTTGTCCACTTCATATTTCCCATCTCCAAACTTTTCATAAAAAACATAGGTCACATAACTTTCACTTTGTCCAATGTTACATTCCGCATCCCAAGCTCTTAAACCTTCTATTCCACAAGGTGTGGAATACCTCATGCTTGGTTCATCATATTCTCTTAACTTAGCACGAGTGAAAGTGATCACCCGTGGCTTTTCCGGTTCACATTCCGTAATTTCAACATCCTTTCCTTTTGCTTGCAACTTCTCCTTTTCCATATCAACCATTTTCTCCATCCTAGCCATAACATCTCCAACATCCATCAATTCCATTCCCAAATTGTCCAAATAAGCCGAAACTTCACTAGGCGAATCCATAACTAAAAATAAGCTAAACATTCATAGACAACACACCCAAAACAAACGTTAGGGGTTAGTAAAAAAAACTAAGTTATTTGAATAAAAAAACATAATAAATTCTAAAACTATTCTAATAAACTAAATAAACAATTACTTAAACAAATAAAAGAAAAATAAACAAAAAAAATAATTAAAAAAAAAAAAAAAAAACAGTTATGGACGGTTCACACCCAAACCGGTGGTTTGGGTTGTGAAAAAGTTTTACCGAGGGGTCAAACCGCCGCGGTTCACATATGAACCGGCGGTTTGGAATTGCGAAAATTTTACCGAGAGCATGAACCGGCGGTTCGAGTTTTAAAATTTTTTACCGAGAGTTGAGCCGGCCGGTTTGCAGAAAATTTTTTCAAATTTTTTTTTTTTTTTAGATGAAATTAACACGACCAAATAACATAAAATAAAATAAAGACGGGATTAACACATGGAACTAAAACATATCAATCAAAACACTTAACAATCATTAACCAAATAAACCAAACAATCACAAAAAAAAAAAAAAAAAAAAAAAAAAAAAAAAAAAAAAAACTCTAAAATCATGCAAGAACAAGAACAAACTCTATGCTACTATTTACAACTAAACTAACCTAAACTAAACTAAACTAAGAAGTAGTAGTCCCCGGCAACGGCGCCAAAAACTTGATGCGTTTCGTTTAAGATGTGTATATTATATCCTAAGTTTCACTCAAATTTTAAATTTATAAAACACCTTTTTACCGATTATTAAGAAAACACATACGAGCAAGTATACTCGTTCATTTGTAGTATGGTTTGTGGTAAATAAGGATCGTCCCAAGAGACTACGCGTTTTAAGATTAAGCAATTTAGATAATAGCAATAGAAATAGTACTCAAGATTGTCACGCTCTAAAGTACTTTAAATAAACAAACAATGGTTCCAAGTTAAATCAATCAAACAAACAAATACTTGTTTAGGAACAATGACCAATCGTGATGAAATGTTGAACATGTTTGGGTGAAACATAGAAGACACATGTCAATTTTCACAAGGTTTTCTAGTCAATGAGTAATATCAAGAAAATCTATGTTTCTACTAGTTTCACGGGTGAGTCCTTTCGGCCAAACCTCATCCCATTACGCTATCTCTTTTTGTGTTCAAATGTATGAAAAAGATGATTAGTTACATTAGTTCTTACGAGTTCTTTCAACCCAATCTCGTGATTAAATACTCCCGAATTCATTTAAAACTTGAATACTTAATATGTGTCAATTATCAAGTACCAATCCATTTGTGCACCAACTTCTTGGAATCAAACAATATTAAAAATCATTTCAACCTTTAAATCCAATAACGTTTAACCAACAAGTTTTAGAACACGAATTATATTTAAACAAACTCATGAAAATAATCACTTTTTCTAACCAACTAATCATTCAACATTCATACGAAAGTCCACGTCGTTCCCAAACAAGCATCACAAATTATTCCATAACAAGTGTCATCATCAAACATAACATTCATTCAACATCAAATGGTTCAACATGATTAATTAAAGTAAAGAAAGTTACCCAAAAGCAAGAATACAATGAGTAAATAAAGAGTTGTAGCACTCCTTAGGGCCTCCAATTGAACAAGGGAATCTTCCACCTCTTCTAGTAAGTATCACCAACACTTTCTTTGTTTCTACTTGGGATCTTCTTGAGAATGGCAGAGATTATTAAGCTCTTTCGGGTTTAGTAAGTAATGTGATCAAGTCCCTATGGTGTAAGGCTTGATTGTAAGTGTGTCTCTCATATGGGGTGATTAGGGGTCTTATTTATGCTTGAAATCCTCCCCAAAAACTGTCATAAGCCTTCAATAACCATAAAGAAAGGAAGTGATCGGACTCAAGTCATTATGGTAGTTAAAACCAGAGTTAATGCAACTCTTCAACTCAGAAAATTCTCAACCCACGGCTCAGACTTGAACCTGCGGCTGGGATGCCAGACTTGAACCTCAGGTTGAGTTTTTGAACCTTGGGTTTGAATCTCAGCTTCAACCTTGGGTTGAGATTTGTTTTGCACATGTATTTCAACCTTGAGCTAGCATATAACTTCAACGTTTAACACACTTTTTAGCACTTAATCTTGACTCATCTTTTCATCCTTCCCATGTACAACGAAAATAATCATAGCATGAATCAATATCTTTGATGACGATCTTTTCTTTAATATTCTCTTGATTTCATAGCTTTTCTTCGTCATTCTTTGATATTTTCTTGTACCTAGTCCTGAACACATCTTAACAACTTTTAAGCGTAAAATGATCATAAATATAACTAAATAATATACAAAAACATACAAATAATGCTACTAAAATATGTACAAAATGAGCGTTATCAGAAGACATTGGTGTTTTCATGGGTTTGGAATCTTCAAGACCAAATTTCTTAAGCATATCCCTTTATATACTTAGATTGGTTGGGGAATATCCATCTTCTAATTGTTTAATTTGGAGACCACAGAAAATGTTTAGTTCCCCCATCATACTCATTTCAAACTCATCATGCATGATTTTTGAAAATTCATCGCATAACTCTTGACAAGTTGAACCGAATATAATGTCATCCACATATATCTGGACTATGATAATATGTGATCCCTTTTTCTTTGTGAACAGAGTGTTGTCTACTAGGCCCATGGTGTACTTGTGGTCAATTAGGAAAGTCTTAAGTCGATCATACCAAGCTTTTGGTGCTTGCTTAAGTCCGTATAAAGCTTTCTTAAGTTTGTACACATGATTAGGTTTTTCAAAATCGGCAAAGCCGGGAGGTTGTGCTACATACACTTCCTTGTTTATAAATCCATTTAAAAATGCACTTTTGACATCCATTTGAAATAGTTTAAATCATGTGCACATGCATATGCAAGTAATATCCTAATTGACTCAAGTCTAGCTACGGGTGCAAAAGTCTCATCATAATCTATACCTTCTTGTTGATTGTAGCCTTGTGCTACTAGCCTAGCTTTGTTTCTAGATACTACGCCATTTTCATCCATTTTGTTTCTAAAAACCCATTTTGTACCTATTATGGTTTGATTTTTAGGTTGTGGGACTAATGTCCAAACGTCATTTCTAACAAATTGATTTAATTCCTCTTGCATCGCAATGACCCAAGATTCATCTTTTATGGCTTCATTAACATTTTTAGGTTCAATTGTTGAAACAAAACAAAAGAAATTACTTTCGTTTTGAGCTTTAGACCTTAAAGTTCTTTCACTGATTTTTCCTATGACGTTTTCTAATGGATGACTTTTGGTTTCTTTGATATTAACTATTTCTTTTTTTACCGGTTCATCTTCTTTGTCACTTTCAATGTTTTCTTGGTTTTCAACCATTTGATTTTCAACTAAGTCATCATCTACCAAAGGTGATGTCTTAGAGGGAGGTGGACTTTCATCGAATGTTACGTTCAATGATTCCTCGACTCTTGAGGTTTCTTTGTTCAAAACTATATATGCTTTACTAGTTTGTGAATATCCTAGAAATACACCTTCATACGACTTTGGGTCGAATTTGGTGAGATATTCCTTTGTGTTTAAAATGAAGCACTTGCTTCCAAACACTCTAAAATATCCTAAAGTAGGCTTTTTGCCTCTGTATAACTCATATGGAGTCTTTTTCAAGAATGGTCTAATTAGAACTCGATTTAGGATATATGTGGATGTATCTACAGCGTGACACCAAAACTTTTGAGGTATGTTTTGTTCATTTAACATGGTTCTACTCATTTCTTGAATTGTCCTATTTTTGCGTTCTACTACACCATTAGATTGAGGAGTTCGAGGAGCTGAGAAATTATGTGTTATGCCATTAGCATCACAAAAAGCTCCGAATTGGATTTCGTTGTCAAATTCACGACCATGGTCAATTCTTATTGACACTATGTTACTTCCTATTTGATTTTGAATTTTCTTACTTAAGATTTCAAATTTATCAAACGCTTCGTTTATAGTTTTCAAAAACTTAGTCTATGTATATCTAGAGTAATCATCTACTATTACCAAACTATAGAAGTTTCCCCCGTAACTTTGTATAGCGGATGGACCAAACAAATCCATATGTAACAATTCTAGACACCTAGATGTAGACACCATGTTTTTAGCCTTATGGCTATTATGAACTTGTTTTCCTATTTTGCAAGCATCACAAAAGTGTTGGTCATATTTCAACTTGGGCAGGTTCCTAACGAGTTCCTTAGATGATAAGGATTGAATTAACCTCATATTGGCGTGACCTAAGCATCGATGCCATAGAGTTGAGTTTTCGTCCAAGGAGGTAAGACAAAGCTTGTCTTTAGGTGTCTTATCTAATTTCATAACATAAACGTTATTCTTTAAAACACCTTTTCCTACTGTTATGCCGTCTTTAAGTATTTTGCTTCATTTTCACTGAAAAGGATGTTATACTTTTTGTGGCACAATTGACTTATACTAAGCAAGTTAAAACCTAAATTATCTACATGAGCAACATCATCGATAGAGAGAGAGTCATGAGAGATCGTACCTTTTCCGATGAATTTACTTTTAAGCTTGCTACCAAATGTGACATTACCTCCGTCGTACACTTGGTAGGTGGAGAAAAGGCTTTTGTTTCCCGTCATGTGTCTTGAACACCCACTATCTTTAATCCACTCATCTGGTTCTAGTTCAACTTTTAAGCACACCTAATGTTCAAGAAAAACTCAAGCGTTTGGTCCCCAATATCTCATGGGTCCGTTTGGGTTAAACATAACATTATCATGGTTCATGTATGGAAATGGTGGACGAATGTTCCATGGCATGAAGTTGGGACCTTGAAAGTTTCTAGACATATTTTGGTTCCAATTATTTTGATAATGATGTTGTGGGTTAAAGTTACTTCTTGGAAAGGGGTGTTTGGGAAAACTAGTTTTGGGTGCCTGTTGAACCGTTTTAACTCTATACTCATTTCTAACTTGACCTTTTCCTATAGAGACTGATGGTTTTTGTTTGTTAACAGTTGTACTAGTGCTAGGTTTTCTAGTGACCTTAACAAATTCAGTACGATTCGTTTTAAGAACCTTCTGTTCATCAACAGTACCTGCGGATCCCTTGGGTACAACTGGCGGATCCAATTTGGATCCGTGATCGTGTGTCTGACTCAGTTGGAACAGTTTCTTTTTCTTTCACTGTTTGTTTCTTAAACTCACTTAAGCTTCCTAGTTTCATAAAACCTAGTCCGGTTTTATCATGAGGTAATTTTTGCATCTTCGTTATCTCATCTATACAGCTTATATTTTTATCAAACTTTTTAAACTTAGAATTTTGTTTGATAAGTTCTTCCTGTGTTGACTTAAGTGTTTCTAGTTCTAATTTAAGTTCCTGACACGACACACATGTTTCTTTAACACTTTTACCCTTTTCTATTCTTATCTCTTTTTCTTTTAACCAATGAACTTCGTTTTCTAAAAGTGTTGTTTTGGTTTTTAAGAACTTGTTCTTGTTTATGATTTTAAGGGTAATTTCACACAATTTGTTATATTCTACTTCTAAGGTTTCATCATCTATAGAAGAGTATGACGAGTCAGAATGTACCTCTTCTGTGTCATAAGCCATGAGAGCAACTTGTCGTTTAGCTCGTCGTTCTTAGGCTCGTCGTCATCTCCTTCACTATCACTCCAAGCTCCACTGACAAATGCTCTTTTAGATTTGTTCTTTGGAGGCTTTGGACATTCTCCTATTAGGTAACTAGAATCTCCACACCTATAGCACTTTCTATCTACCTTTCCTTTCCTATCATCACGGTCTTTCCGGAAGGATTTCTTTTCTTCACGAGGTGGTCTTACGAACTTTCCTCGTCTCCTAAAGAATTTCTTGAAATCTCTTACGGCCATGGCATATTCTTCGTCTTCGCTAATAGAATAAGACTCTTCATCATCACTTGACTCAACTCTAGCTTTCAAGGCAATGGACTTCATTTTCTCCTTCTTTCCTTTAACTATTTCTGAGTCTTTTTCCATCACCATTTCGTGAACTTTGAGATTTCCTATGAGCTCATCCAGTGTCATGCTTGAAAGATCCTTGGATTCTTCAATAGCTGTCACCTTTGCTCTCCACTTCGGATGGAGTGCTCTAAGAAATTTCCTGACAAAATTCTTACTAGAAAAAGATTCGTCAAGTGCTTTAAGAGATGTAATAATAGTATTAAACCTAGCAAACACACTATCAATGGTCTCATCTTCAGAGATAACAAATTGTTCATATTGTTGAACAAGAAGATCAATTTTGTTATCTTTGACTTGTGAGTTCCCTTGATGAGTGATAATTAGTGATTGCCAAATATCTTTAGCCGTTTTACACATAAAAACTCTTTCATATTCTTTCTTAGGTAAGGCATTGTAAAGCATCATTTTGGCTTCATTATTTTTGGCAATTAACCTCTTTTGCTCATCATTGTGACGAGTAAGAGAAGTACCTACATCCCGACCACCTGAAATATCATTACTTATGGGCTTGTAATCACCCTCTACAATTATATACCACAGATCTATGTCCTTTGACTTCACATACGTCTCAAAGCGATTTTTCCAATATATGAAACAATTTGGTTCAAATAGTGGTGGTCTTTGCATAGATTGCCCTTCTTTAAAGTTTTCAAAATCCATTGATCGTTTCAAGTTTTTAAAATACAATATATTTTGAAAATCTTGAGTAACACTGCTCTGGTACCAATTGTGGAAAACTAGAAGGGGGGTTGAATAGTTTTTACCGTTTTAAAATTAATTCGCTTTGTATACTTAACGTGATTCCAAAGTAAAGTAAACAATCAAGTACACAAACAAGTAATATAAGTAAAGAAGTAAAGAGAGGAAAGATCAAACCACACAACACAGATGTTTATAGCGGTTCGGCTACAAGGACTCTCTTCCTTGCCCTACTCCACTCCTCGAGCCAATAATTCGAGAGTTTTTCTTCACTAAGAAACAAGCTCCCTTCTAGGCGGAGAAAACCTTTACACGTCGCTTACTCTTTATCCGGTACTAAGCTAAACACCGGGTTCTTTACAAGGGTACAACCACTCCCGTAGGTTCTTTCACAAGGGTACAACCACTCCCGTTGGTTCTTTACAAGGGTACAACCACTCCCGACACTCTTTGTGTTTTAAGGACTAAAACACTAACCAAACTCTACTGAATAAATGATACAAACAATGATGTGTGAACTAATACAAAATCACACAGAGTCTATACTAAAAGGATAACAACAGTAGGTTGATCCTTATATGCTTTGATCTCTTTGCTACAAAAGGAAAGATCAATGAAATGAAAGAATGATATGGGTTAGTGATATGTAAATGAATGAGTATGTATTTAAGCTATATGAGTGATAAAAATGCCCAAATGATCAGCTTGCTATTTATAGGCAAACTGAGTCAACAGTTGGCGGATCTGGCGGATCCCAAAAATTGGATCCGCCCTTGTATGGATTTGGATCCGCCAGTGCAGGCCAGCTAAGAGATTCTCAAATCTTTCCATATCTTGCCATATCTTTCCATATCTTCCAATGTCAACTCTTTGGATTGAAGATCAATACAAGATATCTCAAAATCTTTCTAAGATTGTGTTCATGATGTCATCCTAATATTTAAGAAATAAAGTTTCTAATTTATGGAATAAACTTGTAAATGTATATATGTATATAATGTTACTCCTAGAGATCTTGTAATATGTAAATATGTTTTAAAAGACTTATCACTATAAATGTAAAAGGCTTATTCTTATATTTATGCTTTTGCTTAAAGATAAACTTTGTATTTGTCATTAACAAAATTAAGCAAAGATCGTAAAATATAAATAACGTTTTTGGGACGATATTTGTATTAACAGGTTGAATCTTCGACCTTTATATTCTAATCTCGTTCATTTACCTAAACACCATGCTAAAATGGTTCTGATTTACAGCATGTCGTCTAATCTCTTATATTAGTAATTTTAATGCACTTATTCATATGTAGTAGCCGTTTGATTCTCTATTGGCAATGTAGATGTGCTTGGTGAGTTGGTGTTAACGTAAAGTGGTCACATTTAGAGGTGTTTGGGACTATCTTAAAACTATTTATCTCCTTATGGGATTTTAGAATAATTTTATAGCTGGTATGATGAATTTTCTATTGGAAACATGTAGCAAATATTAGGGACTGTTTGTTAGGGAGTGCTTGGGAATGCTTATTAAAACTGCTTCATTGCTTATTGCGTTATGAATTTATAGTTTCAACTTGCTTATTCAAATTGGCTATTATGTGCGCTTCTAATCAGATAAGAAGTTTAAATAAGCTATCCCAGACACCCTCAAAATTATTCGGTTAATATGCGATAAGCATATGAGTAGTTTTTATAAGCTATGACATAGACCCTTAGCCTTTTTGTTTGGCTATACAAATGTGAAAGTTTATTGTTATTAAAAACTATGACGTACTTAGCAACCCTTCAAAGTATATCAAATGACAATGGTTTGGATACAAGTGTTTGGGAATGCTTATTAAAACTGCTTCATTGCTTATTGGGTTATGAATTTATAGTTTCAACTTGCTTATTGAAACTGGCTATTATGTGCGCTTCTAATCAGATAAGAAGTTTAAATAAGCTATCCCAGATACCCTCAAAATTATTCGGTTAATATGCGATAAGCATATGAGTAGTTTTTATAAGCTATGACATAGACCCTTAGCCTTTTTGTTTGGCTATACAAATGTGAAAGTTTATTGTTGTTAAAAACTATGACGTACTTAGCAACCCTTCAAAGTATATCAAATGACAATGGTTTGATTCATTCCTCTATGGCCAACATTGTGAAAAGGGTTATCATGTAAAATATTTGTTGGTGGATTGCATGCCACCTTAACAGAGGAGCAGTTTCGTCAATATTTCGGAAGTTATGGAGATGTAACTGATGTAGTAATTATGTTTGACAAAAATACCAACAAACCTCGTGGATTTGGTTTTACCTCCTTTGATACTGAGTATGCGGGTGACAGAGTTCTTCAGAAGACCTATCATGAGCTCAACAATAAGCTTGTGGAGGTTACAAAGATGCTAATCCTGGCAGAGGTGGCAGTGGCCGTGGTGGTGGCTATCAAGGTAACAATGCTGGTTCATTTGATAGTCAAATGGTTGTGGCTATCAAGTTTGATTCTTTTCTGAAAAGGGTTAATCTTTTTATGGACTAATCTCGTGTTAATCGCCAATCATGAAGCTTTGGAGAAGTATCTAATAACCCATCTATCTAAACCTTTATTAAAAGAGGATATTTAAGGAGTACGTGTCACAAAACCAAACTATACACGTCGACAATTTTTGACGTGTCACCTTCCCCGAGAATTTCTCCCAATATCTGTTTCCAAACCCTAATTCAGTCATTCAAAACTGAATTTCTCCATAATGATCTTAAAAACTGAAATTGGCAGTTTCAGTTAATTCAGAACCATCTTTGTTAAGTTATATGATCTTTTTCTAGAAAATTAGAAAACTAAATCTCCTGATGATAAATTGATGGAGTTAACTAATGTCTAGAGTGTAATCCATTAATTAGCAGAAATTGAAGCCAAGGTAATAATTCATTCACCCCTTTGTTTTGTTAATCATTCGTTATTCGATAAGATTGAATGAATAAAATCAGAAAATTTTAAAATTGTGTCGATCTATTGACCCAGGGTTCTAATTTACTAAAGTGATTTGTGTTTGGAATTTGATAAGTGTTGATTGCCCAGATATGTGATGTGGTTATCTGAGTTAAAGCTTTTAAATTTATACAGAAAAAAAATGAACATAGCTCAACTGAAAAAGTCCATAAGAATAGCTCAAAGTCCTAACTCTTCCTCAACAGGGTAAATTCTGTAAGTATTTTGGCCTTTTCGCACTCTTATTCTGTTAAGTGGTCACTTTATAAGTGTTTTGATTAATTGTTGTAATTTCATTTGATTTATGTGTTGAACTTAGCGGAACCTATAGCTGTTTGAATACGAAATTATGGGATATTGTCAGTTTTCTTTGCTTAATTTCACATAGCATACAATTCTATGCAAATAAAAAGTCAGCATATTGTCATCTTTGTCGGCTATTCTTAGTTTAAGATTTTTTCAAAAGTAATTGTTCAAAGGAGAATGGTGATGGTCTTGGTAGTATCCTTTGTGTGCACATGCTAGATTGTATTGCCGAGGCCACACTTATGTACAGTTTAATTATGTTATATAGGATTTTCCAAATTTTCAAGTATGACAACTTGCTTGGTTATTGTTCTTTGAATAAATTGATCTAACATGTTGAACACTAATTAACTTCTTTTAAAGACTAATTTGAGATTCAAGCTCTCATTTCACCCGGTGAGTACAGCTTTATATTTCACAATATGCACATAATTTCTACACTGTGATAGATTCAGTTCCAATATTAATGTAACATATAAGGTTTGAATTTGTACTCAATTATTTGGAATATGATGATATTCAAAAGAAAATAAAATTGGGTTGGTAGTGATTTGAAATTTGAGGAAAATACTTGAATCCTTGATGCAGTCGTTCTATGCGAGTCTAGCTTGAAATCTTATATTGATATGGGGTGCTAAATGAGCATCTATAATGCTGTAGTTTTTGAAAGATGTAAAAGCTTGTCATGCATGTCCAACTATAAATCATTTGATTTTTCAACCTACTTGCGTGATATATTTTTCTTTCGTATTGCGAACATCCCATGCATGTCAAGTATTTATCTTATCATCTTTGAAATATTAATGAAGACTCTTTTACTATGTACCAATTGTAAAACAACTAGAAAAATGTTATTGCAAGATATTTTGCTTGAATAATGAAAGATAATTTCCAATCTAACATCATTAGCTAAAAATAATAAATAGATTATAACGTATATACATAAGATTTCCAATTTTTAATCTCGAAAATAAAATCATTTAGGCCACGTTAAGTTGTTTATTTTTTAATTGATGTTCATACATAATTAAAACTTTTAGAATCAACCTCGTGCGTGCACGGGTATTATAACTAGTTGGTAATATAGTTAGTTACCCTTTAAACTTGTCTTACTATATTATAAAGCATTAAGGCCTACTTAATATAGAAATTATTAAAATTAAGCAATCCAAGTTATAAAGCTAAAAGTACAAGTACAAGTAATTAAAACACAGTTTCTAACATTAAATACAATTACAAGTTCTTAATCTCAAATTACAACTAATTTCAACATTGCTTATTATAGTAAGAAATACAATTAAAACACAATTAATATCAAGATATTTAATGTACTCAATTAATTAACTGTTCAATAAATACAATTAATGCAGTTATTAAAACACCCCTTACATAAAAAATACAACTTATCAAGCATATTATACAACCAACTCAAACACAATTATTAAATGTCATTAATACAAATAATAAAGCACATTATACAAATATTCAAGTCCGAACGGGCAACAGGCCAAAAGGGCTCGAGCCGGAACGGGCACGGGCCAAACGGGGTCGAGCCCGAACGGGCACGGGATAAAAGAAATTCTTGATATCCGTAAATTTAAATTGTCAAAAAGAACATAATAAACTAAAATACATGATTCGCCGGAAAATTTTATTTCAGGGTACCCGCTAGGGGTGCAAACGAGCCGAGCCGAGCCCGAGCTTTACTATACTCGAGCTCGGCTCGTCAGTTTTTTAACAAGCTCGAGCTCGAGCTCGGCTCGATCCGAGCCTTTATTTTTGTGCTCGAGCTCGGCTCGTAAACTGTTCATAAAGCTCGAGCTCGGCTCGAGGCTCGAGCTGCTTTATCTGCTTAAACCAGACTGCCAAAACAGATCCTAATCCCTTCACCTTCATGTCATATAATCAACATCAACAATATCACTATCACTTCCCATCTCTCAAACAACTTAAAAATGAAAATTAATGAAACAAAAAGGATCTCAAAGTATGTTCAAAACCCACGTTCGAATAGTCACAAATCTGAAAAGATCTTACGGGTTTGAAACTTATCACATCATAGATCCAAACACAAACCAAAACGATAATGAACAAAATGATCTCAGCTCTTTTCGTGTTTCCAATAAATATTATGCCCCTTAAAATTTTAATAACAATTAACAACACGAAGAGAGATCTTCATAGATCTGTGAAAAGCTTAAACCTTTCGTTAATATCCGAGAATAGAAAGAAAGAGTTATAACAAATATGTTATACTCTCTCCTTGTTTCGGTTGACATATACAAATACAACTATCAAATCTTACCCGAGACCTTCAATAAAGATCTTGAAGCCACTTTAGATCTTGAAGCCGTTTTAACAGTGAACCAACTGAAAAGGGGTGTTTGTTTGGTGCTCGTGTGTTCGTCTTTGTTTGGTATTCGTATCTCAACAAAGAAATTCAAATAAAATGGTTGTGTTTCAATTGTGTTGGATATTATTTGTGATAAGATGAGATGGGTGGCTGTATGTATGTGATAGGAGAGATAAGGATGAGATGACTGAGTTAGGTGAAAGAAGCAGGTGAGCGATTTTATTTTAGATCTAATTTTTTTGTGGGGGGCATATATGGGGGCGGATATGTTTATGCTAGGTGTGTTTAGGGTTAGAGATATATACAGGTTATCAATTATGGATTGGGCTTGATGTCTTGAGCATTGGGCTGAATTGGGCTTGATCTGGATTGGCTTATGATTAAGGCTCGATAAGGCTCAACGAGCCTACTCGAGCTCGATAAGGGAAGCTCGAGCTCAGGCTCGATAAGTAAATGAGTTGATTTTCAGGCTCGAGCTCGGCTCGAGCTCGACAAGGATCGGCTCGTTTCGAGCTTTTTATCGAGTCGAGCTCGAGTAGCTCGCGAGTAGCTCGGCTCGTTTGCACCCCTAGTAAAATACACTCCCGCCGCTACAACGCGCGGGTACCCTGCTAGTATGTTTAACTAATGTGTTGTTAAAGTTGATATTGATTAAATTTAATTATTTATATCATTAACTAAACATTATGCATGTTTAATAACATTTAATTACTCTTGAAAAATATTTCTACAAATATCCTTATTTAAAATTTAAAAAGGAATTACATGTGTCGTTGCAACATATACATTATCGTGTATTTATTTTCATTTCACAATAACCCGTGAGGTCGTGTCTTCATTTTGTTATTTATATTCCTATTACTAATAATTTTAGATGTATTTATTTTTAAACATGTTTACACGCAGGTTAAATTTATAAAAAAGAATAACATGAGTCGTTATAAACGCGGAGAGTAAACAAAATTACTTTTTTGATATCCTTACTTAATCATAAAGACGAATAACACGAGTCTTTTGTATAGAAACAATATTTTGCATTCATTTACATATCGCAGTAACTCATGATTATATTTTAATATTTATAATTTCGCTCATATACATTAATTTAATATAATGATAATAATATTTATTCATAATAACAATGTGTGTGTGTGTCTTTATATGTGTATATATATATATATATATATATATATATATATATATATAGTGAAACTTTCTTTTCAGAATCACCTTATCTGCGAGAACCCCCTTGAACCGTTAGATTGTTTGATCAATGGCTATAATGAATTGTGCAATTAATGTAATTAAGCAAAAGAGTAAGCAATTAATTGTAAATGTAAAAAGGTAATCTAGGTATTTCGTATTCACCCTAAAAAGGTGCCAGGAATTAAGTGGTCTCATTTACCATCCACATCTCTCATCTCTTTTCCTGTAAACCTAGAAACCGCCACCCCAACATATTATATGCCGCCTTTTTCTAGATCTATTGTTCAACCATGGGCATTTTCACAAAATATTTTGATTCCCTGAAGAAAAAAAAAAAAAAAAGAACGCGTTATCAGGTAGCCGCCCCCACTATTTTGAATCCTCTCAAGAACCTTATCCGCATCTTTTTTTGCTTGTTGTCTACCAAAAAACAATCGAGTTCCAATCTAAAAGCCAATCGGGAAAATTTCAAAGATGAACATTTGATGGGGGAAGATGATGTCGCCGTGAAGGTGAAGCCTACACCCCGAACCGCCGTTTTTTTTCCAGTGGTGGTTGCGTTTTGTCGTTGGCGGCTATGATGTGGTCGTTGTTTTGGCTTCAAGATCTTGAAAAAGATGTCTCAGGTAACATTGCTTTCGTTTCTTTTTTTTTTTTTTTTTTTTTCTTTTGAATTTTTTGAACTTTATTGAAAGATCAGTAATGGGTTGGAATATATATATATTTTAAAATTGAATATATTGACTAAAATTGTGGCTTGACATAATATTGACTAAAATAATTCTTCGTATACTAACTTGACGAGGATAAAAATATACTCCGTCCGTCTCAATTTATTTGTCAGGAGAGAGAAAACACAAAGTTTAATAAAAGTGGGCCACTTTAATTTTCAACCACTAAAATGAAATATTCCTCCACTAGATTCTCTAGATTTTACTAAATAAGGAAAGTGGACAATTAATTTGAGACATCCATAAAAGAAATTGAGACGGAGGGAGTATGTTGTTTTGTTTTAAATGATCATCAGTTCATGTAGAGAAAAGGATGCTTTTATTTTTTAATTTTTTTTCGGATTTGAACTTTTATGACTAGTGCATATGTGTTATTTATTTTTTTGAGTTGGTAACGATGTGGTTTTATATTGTGAATTTGTGGTTGTAATTTTTTGTTATCGTGTATTACTAATTATTTAATATTTTAGGAAACTGGAAATGCACCTCTCCTTTGATATCGTTGCAATATGTGAAAAAAGAAGATATGTTTTGTTTTTTGAATTATGTTTGTTTGAGAACCATGTTTTGATTACGATTTGGTTGTCGTCAATACACATGTTTTGTTTTTTAATTAGTGTGATCGAACTAATGAAAATAATATATGTTTGAGAATACGATGTTTTTAAACATCTATGTTCAAAACATGTATGTTTTAGAACATTTGTTAGTTCTGCTACTTCAGTTGAGTCTTGCTTTGATATTGTACACTCGAACTTGTGAACTTCCCCAATTGCAAGTCTATTTGGTTTTAAATACTATGTTTTATTTTTGGATCATTATTCAATATATGTTTGGGTTTTTCCATTAGTTAATAAATCTGATATTTTGTCCAAATTTGTGTTGTTTCGTAACTTTGTTCGCACTCAATTTAAGTGTGAAATAAAGTCCTTTCAGTGTGACCATGGTGGTGAATTTGACAACCACGCCTTTCATACACTATTTGCTAATAAGGGATTCAGTTTCGCTTCTCTTGTCCACGCACTTCACAACAGAATGGGAAGTCTGAGAGGATGATCCGAACCATCAACAACATTATACGTACATTATTATTTCAAGCTCACTTACCTCATAATTATTGTACTGAAGCTCTTAATATGGCCATTTTCCTATTAAACATCTTACCCTCGCATGCCATAGATAATGAAATCCCGTTTACCCGCCTTTTCGGAACCACACCTGATTATAGTATTTTACGTACTTTTGGGTGTCTGTGCTACCCTCACCTTGATACCACTCACAAGCTTGAACCCCACGACGCACCCTCTATATTTTTAGGTGATGCCACCAATCATCGTAGGTATCGTTGTCTTGACCTTAACACAAATAAAATTATCATTTCCTAACATGTTACTTTTGATGAGACGGTTTTTTCCGTTTGGTTCTATGCACCCACCGTGAGTCCCTCGTATGATTTTGTAACACCCCCAAAATTTACAACGAGCAGCGGAAGGCTTACTTATTAGCTCACAGTCATAATCATAGAAAACGACCCAAAAAAGACGTTTTAGAAAAGTTTGGTTATCATTCAATAAAACTTAGCATTCAATGTTACAAAAGGAGTTCCACAAGAAATAAAGTTACACAAATAAAACGTTTTAAGTTAAAATGAATGATAACATTATTGAACGGGATCCATAAAGGGGGTCCCATGCCATCTCCCTGCCATATATGCTTTTTAATTACCTGAGATAAACATGCTAAAGATAAACATGCTAAAAAGCATATCTGGCACGAAGATGGCATGGGACCCACTTTATGGACCCTGTTCAATAATGTTATCATTCATTTTAACTTAAAACATTTTATTTGTGTAACTTTATTTCTTGTGGAACTCCTTTTGTAACCTTGAATGCTAAGTTTTATTGAATGATAACTAAACTTTTCTAAAACTTCTCTTTTGGGTCGTTTTCTATGATTATGACTGTGAGCTAATAAGTAATACCCCCAATTAGCCTTCCGCTGCTCGTTGTAAATTTTGGGGATGTTACAGATTTTCTGGATGACTCATCTAATATCATTTCCAATATCATACGCTCATCTCCCACAACTCAACCCAATACACCAAATGTGAAAACTAATGTTCAAGATGAACCTACACATGTACCGCCAACCGACAGGGGTGGAGGGACTGTATAAGTAGGGGCGGTGCCCTCAACAAATTGGCCCAAAAAAATTTATATAGTGCAAAATTTTGGGTTTTACTGGACTTTTATGTTTCATGCCCTCAGCCCGAAACTTAACTTGCCCTGAACAAAATTGAGCCCAACATGTAATCCTTTTCTTTTGTAAAATTCACATATCACGTAGACCTTTAGTATGGTAAACGAATCGATCAGTTCCTGAACAAAGAGGAGGGAAAACGAATCAGTCATTCATGCCCTAAACGAATCAGTCATTCATTCATCAATCATCAATAACAATAAATTCGTCTTTTGTTTCTCCATCTTCTATCTTAAAACTTGGTAAGTGAAACTCAAAACCCTAACTTCTCTTTTACTTTTATAAACTAAATTTTCCTAGAGATATTTAGAATTGTGTTATTGATTAATTGTTAGTTTTTATTGCCCTATTAAGATGTAATACTTAGCCACTTAGGCACTTAGGTAACTAGATTTTATGAATTATGATTGTGACTTATAAGTTATAAATGTTTAAAGTATTGTTTCTCATTTGTCTAGAAACATGGAAAAATATTTTAAAAGAAAAAAACCGTCTTCATCAACATCCGATGATGTTACTGAACAAGCTACAAAGAAAAATCCTAATGAACCTATTGATGTGATTGACTTGAATTATCTTCCTTGGGATCCGGTTGATAGACCAAGAATTTCACAATATAATGTTAATCAAAGAGATGATATAAGGCGAAAATATTGGAATCGAGGACCTTGTCAACCAAGTGGTCATGACTTTAAAAGAAAAATCATAGGTAATAAATCAAGGCGTTTTGTCCCAAGTTGGTTCAATCTATATGGTAACTGGTTAGAATATAGTGTAAAGGCAGAAAAAGCCTTTTGCTTATGTTGTTACTTATTTAGAGATGATTATGGTCATCAAGGAAGCAACGAAGCATTTGTAAGTTGTAACAGAAGGGTTTAATGGTTGTAATAAAACAGAAAGGCATGCTAGTCATGTTGGTGATTTCAAAAGCTTCCATAATCGAGCACTAAAAAAATGTGAAGATCTTATGAAACAAAAGCAATCAATTTCCTTTGCATTTAATAAGCAAACAGAACAAGAAAGGAATGATTATCGTATTCGATTGCACGTTTCAGTTATTGCTACTAGATATTGCTTAAATGTTGAAGTTTATTCAGTTTACTTTGTATAAACGACGAAAAACGAAAAAAATAAATAAATAAATAAAATAACCGGTCAAAACTGGTTACTAACCGGACCCAAACCAGTTTCAACCGGTTGGGTTTTTTCCTCCACAGACCCGGTTTGTAACCGAACCGGTTAACCGGCCGGATCGGTTTTTGTTGGGCGTTGACTCGAACCGGTTCGGGTTTGACCGGTCATCAAAGTAACACCCGAACCGGTTAACCGTTTTGTGCACGACTACCCATGGATACCAATAATTGTTCATTGTATGTGGTTATTTCACCATAAGTACTTAGTTGATGATACTCTTTGTCGCTACAAGGATCATCTTGTAACAAATGGCAGTATACAAATAGTAGGTGTTGATGTTGATGAGACTTTTAGCCCGGTTGTCAAACCCGGTACTATTTGGATGGTTCTTAGTTTGGCTACTTCTCGACATTGGCCGGTTCATCAGCTTGATGTCAAGAATGCCTTTTTGCTTAGTGATTTAGCTGAGTCTGTTTATATGCATCAGCCACCTGGGTTTCGTGATCCCGCACATCCTGATCATGTTTGTGTATTGCAATGGTCTCTTTATGGTCTTAAGTAGTCTCCTCGGGATTGGTTTCAGCTTTTTGCCGCTTCTTACTCGGGTTGGGTTTAGTTATAGTCGATGTGACTCATCCTTTCACACTGCTTATTTGTTACTATATGTTGAAGATATTGTTCTCACTACTTCCTCTGAGATTTTGTTACAGCAGTCAAGAGTTCTCTATGACAGATTTGGGCTCTTATAATTACTTTTTGGGTATATCTGCTACGCGTGACTCTAAAGGGATATTTTTATCTCAGCGTAAGTATGCTACTGAGATTCTTGAGCGGGCTCATATGTTTGGTTGTAACTCTAGTCGAACTCTTGTTGATACTGAGTCTAAACTGGGTGATGATGGTGATCCGGTCTCTGATTCGACGTTATATAGGAGTCTTGCGGGTTCCCTTCAGTACCTCACCTTTACTCACCCTGATATTACTTATGCAGTGCAGCAGGTTTGTCTATATATGCATGATCCTCGGGAGCCTCATTTCTCAGCTCTTAAGTGGATTTTGAGGTATGTTTGGGGTACTTTAGACTATGGGTTACAGTTGTTTTCATCTCCTACTTCATCCTTGGTTGCTTATTCGGATGTTGATTGAGTGGTTACCCCACTACTCGGAGATCAACTTCTGGCTATTGTGTCTTCCTTGGCAACAACTTACTCTCGTGGTCCTCAAAGCCTCAACTGACACTTTCTTGTTCTAATGCAGAGGCAGAGTACCGTGGTGTTGCCAATGTTGTTGCTGAGACTTGTTGGTTGAGGAACCTTCTACGTGAGCTGCATACCCCTTTGTCTTCCACTACGCTTGTCTGTTGTGATAATGTCAGTGTTGTATATTAATATTCTAATTCGGTTTAGCATCAACGTACGAAGCATATAGAGATTGATATTCACTTTGTTGGGGATTTGGTTGCTGCTGGTCAAGTTAGAGTTCTTCATTTTCCTTCACAATATCAGTACGTAGATATCTTCACTAAAGTATTACCTTCAGCTTTGTTCGAAGAATTTCGTACCATTTGAGTATCCGGTGTCCTCTCGCTCAAACTGCGGGGGAGTGTTAGTCGTATGTTTCTATAGTTTGTATATATTTTGTATGGGCTCAGGCCCGTGTGTCATTGGTTAGGGTTTACTCATTATATATGTACTTTTGTGTGAGATTAATATACACGAAACACATTAAACTCCTACAAAAAATGGTCTTAAACTTGAGTTAACAAAAGAAGTTTTGAACGAAAAAAAGCAATACACGTACAAACTCTGCTCGGATTAGAATCTCATATCCTTACACTAAAAACTCGAGGTCTTAGACTAAAATTCAACTATATGATAAGCAAATATGGAAATTTCTGCTATTTAAGCTTATTATGGAAAAAACATCATTACAAAATGCCTCCTAGTATATGTAACCACCTCTGAAGTTGATCAAATAGACCAACAGTGTTTTATGCAGATTCGAGATACCCATTTCATGTAAACTGAAAAGCATCGTTTACAAAGTAAACCACAACCAAGGATAGTGGATAAAGAGGGAAAGCAATAAGTAATGTCCAGTTTGGCAACTTGGATTTGGAACTCACAAGAAGTCCCATTATGATGCAAACAATGATTACAACTAGAATCTCAGCTGAGAAATGCCACGTCAACCCGCGGAAATATATAACTGAGACTAGAACAAAAAATCCCAGGATGTTGTTCATGAAAACTTTGTGGTATATCTGCATATTAAGCAAATAGAGTTTGTCAATTACTGAGTAAATAGGTTGATTCAGGTTATAACTGATATCTAATGGGTCAAACGAGTAGAAAAAAAGTTACATAGGAAACGAGTCAAATTATCAATAATGAAACAGTGATTGAGGAAGTGCTAAACCTCGGAGAAAGTTAAAGATGTTGTATGATGTCTCTTCTGCTTTGCAGCTCGTATAGCTGCAATAGCTGTTCTAGCATTTGTAGCCAATGGGACTAAGATGAACGATACGTAAAAAGGCTCTATCTTTACAGATTCTGAAAATTTTCTAACACTTTCCACTAAAGGCTCAGCCAAAAACGTTAGCATACAGATTCCAATTATCAATAATATTATTGCCTTATTTTTTTCAGCAGCCTTCGCCTTTGCTTCACCCTGATGGTAACTGTCGTCTTGCTGCGAAAAACAAACAACTTATTAGAGGAAGCAAGTCAAACTGGTTGGACTGTCCAAACATTTTTTGCTTTTCTAATATGTAACTAGTGCGTAAAATATTAGCGTTATAAAAACTAGATTATTGCAATATATATTTATTTTCCTTCTTCACATAACAATTTACGAGGTTGTACACAGGGGCGTTTGGGATCGCTTAGCTTAAACTACTTACCTGCAAAAAAAATAAGCAAGTATCAACTTGTTTCTGTTAAAGTTTATGGACAAATATTAAACGTGTATGACTAGAATCGAACTCGGGACCATGGGATTGCACACATTACGTATGAAGGATTAATGTATAATAATTAATATATATAAACCGTTATATATTTAATTATTTGAACACAAAATAACGACTAATGGACATTAAGTAATTAACAGGAATTGACTAACGACCGTTAGGAAATAAAGGAGGGACTATGGGTGAAATTAGAAGGACAAGAAGGTTCTAGAATCCCTTGGGAGTCATAGAACCGATCGGCTAGGGTGTTAAAAGCCCAATCCAACTCAAACTTGTCTTCCAAGATTTCATGCCTGTATATACAAGGCTAAGGGTTATTGGTTTTCACTTTTTGTGCACTCTTGCTATAACCCTAAGTTTTCCCTTCTTCTTGTATTGCCGATCGGATCATAACCCTTAAGGGTTGATCGATCAAGTTTTTTATTAAGCAAAAATCGTTTTGGTTTAACTTGTGTTTTATTACTAACATAATCATTAACCCGGTTATAGTACGCGTGTACAAGACCTTGGTATAAACTCACTATAGTTATACATCTTGGATTGAGATATAAAACGGTAAGAGTTATCTCGCTAATCCACTTTGATTATTAAAGAAGAAGATTTGAAGTATTGATCCTTGTTTTTGCTAAAGATACGTGTCTTTAATTTTTGGTTAATCTTTTATATGTTAAACATGATCTTATGCTTCCGCTATGTGCTTTGATGATGTAATATTTATTTATATAATTGTTATGGTATTTAAATTCTAACAGTTTCTTTTAGAGTCGCAATTAACTTGAAAATATGCAGAAAAGCAGTTTCATCCATAACTTAAAAAAATTCTGCTTCAATAATAAGCAGCATCACTTAATTAACCAATCCCAAGCACCCGCAATTTTTATGTATGTAACCCATTAGATAAAAACATAACCCATATCGACCCATTTACTTCTCAATCTCCACAATTAATTTACCTGGCTATTAAGTTATATAATTAATATATCAAAATATTTTTTTTATCATAATGTTTCTTACCCCGGTGCGAGCCAGTGACTTCTCATGTAAGTTACATGAAGTGAGCAATTTTGTAATCCCGGATTTAAATTCTTCTTTATCGATGCCTCCATTGTGGTCAACATCTAAATGTCTCATTATGATATCTGCTACCTCGACATCCACCAGCATCTCCATTCCCATGATGAAGTCTTTGAGTTCAGCAATTGTAATGGATCCATCTTTGTTATCATCAATGCATCCAAAGAAGCTGAAAATTCGACACGAAGTTAGGCCCTACAGATCAGAATACCAAATATACATAAAATGTAGCTTCGTGTCACCTGTCTATGACAGATGGATCTTGTGTTCCATCTTTTCTAAGTAATTTCACTCCTGATTCATGTTCCATCATTTTGGATATTAGCTCTATCAACTTGTTCCTTTCTTCAAGTAATAGTTCCACAACCTGAAAAAAAATCAATGAAAAGTATATCATTCACAGACAGAGGTGGCAAAATGGGCTGGTTGAGTAACGGGTCAAAACAGGCAGGGTCGGTTTCACCATCAAACACTTGTGTCCTATTTTTTTAGGTTATTTGCATAATATACAAGCATACTTTTTCATTTGTCTCGTTTTAGTGCAGGTTGGGTTGGGTCGCACACGGGTCAAATCAGCTGTTTTTAAAGAACTATAGCTTATCCAGGGCGACTTTCAACCAATTTTCTTTCTAACATATTTTTTCGTCGTTCTATTGGTTTGACCTATTAGAGATCAAGCATAGCCGGAATCAAGTCACTCATAATTGAATGGGTCGAAATAGCCACCTCACCCCAAGCCATTTTTCAATAAGTTTTTTTTGAAGACATTTTTCAATAAGTTCATCAAGCAAAAAAATGAGACTAGTGTATTGCGCGACGTTCACCTCATTGTATTCAGTTCCTTTTCTATCCAAGGAATACGGATCATCCATTAACTGTTTCGTTTCATCAAACCATTTTTCAAACTGAACATAGAATTCTTCATTGGTCTTTGTTTCTTTGCAAGTCACAGAATCTGTCAACGTTTTCTCCAAAACTTTTTGCCTAATCATGAGATGTGTTTCTCTGTCCAGCATAAGTGCTTGAACATCATAAAACGGTACATGCATTTCGACTTTTTGTTCAACTTCTGCATATTCCAGTCTCCTTTTTTGTATTCGTTTATCTTTACGCTGCAAAAAGAATGATGCCAGAAAGCCAAAATCATAAACAGATTCACTATCAACATATGATGCACATCTTGCTAAAGTTTATGTATATGAAACCAATGTATACGTACCTGATACAAGAAGTAGCAAAATAAGCAAATAAGCGAAACAGAAAGTGAGACAAGAAGGACAATCTCGTATTCTTGACTAGAATACGACACACCAAACACACTCGGCAACAGGATGACTACAAACGGTATCAGTGAATAGAACATAACTTTGGCATGATAACAGGTTTCCGGATCTGTAAGAACACCAGAACCTATACAAACATATACGAGAATTAAGTTCACATCAGCTAAAGTCTATTTCAAGCATATAAGCAAATAGGAAATGATATGATAGTGAATTAGTGATCATGACTGTTAAGAGATGAAAAATGCAAACCAGTTAATAGTGGGATCCCTTGATCTTGTACTTTAGAACCAGGTGCTACATAGAAGTTTTTCCGGCTACATATAAAGCATATTCCCCATAGAAGCGTGAGAAGTAATATTGACGATCCAGCTAGCAATCCAGCACCCGTCACGACATATTCTTGAGCTTTTTCTTTACTACTTGATAGTCCAGTTGCTGTCAAGATTAAAAATGTAAGATAAAGGTTTTTTTTTGTTACCGCTCAATAGTCCTGACATAGTAAATAATAGGAATAACTTTTTTCAATAAGGTCACCCATATATCGAAACTACATATTGGCCACCCAAACATGCATCCTACTAAGTACTTCGTATATCCAAAAATATGCTGGCTGATAAAAATGCTCATAAATTTTTTGTCCGATAACTAGTTTACATTACAGAATACAGAAGGCAAGGTATATTTATCTTTTCAAATGCACTTTAAGGGCATTTTCAAAATCAAGAATGTTTTTGACCGGAATTGGTATAAATGAAACACAAAAGCATACGAGTCACCTTGATGAAAAAGTTGAATAGTTGGACAACATCCATAAGTATTATACGAAAGTTAATAGTAGTAATGAATATCATAAGTATCATGTCGGTATTTTAGTGTAATTGATAACTTGTTTGACCAATTTAGTCATAATAAGACATCATTTAGGCTTGGAGGTGCAGAGTGCACGCCTATTTGAATTTATTATGATCTTAGGGGCGAAGCCCCTAAGGGACGTGAGTCAGGGGGCAGCACCCCTGGGAGCAGGGTCCAAGGGGCGGCAGCCCCTGGCAGGTCCAACGGGCAGAGCCCTAATCCCTGAGTTGTTATGTTAAAAGTTCCTCAGAAAATTAAATTTTCAGAAATTAAGGGACTAACTTTGACAACTTTGAAACCTTAAAAAAACTGCCTAAAAGGCAGTTAGCCCTAATCCCTGACATTTTTTGATACGTACGTTTTTCCTTTGGTCATAAAAAATTCTCTCTGGTTCATCAATCTCAAACAAAAAACATTCAAAACGTTCTCAATCTCTGAATTGTATCCGATTGAATAATTCGGGAGAACCACCGAATTAATTCGATCTGAAAGTGTTCACACGCCTTTCAGATATTCAAATAATATCCGGTTGTGTTCGTTTATCCTGTTTATCCCCTACATATCAATTATATTTTCACCATTTTTTTTTTGGGTAACTATGGTCTTCAACCTTTTGGCCGACTAATCCATGGGGTTTGAACCCACCGCAACACAGACTCACTAAAGTTTTTCACCAATTTGAAACACAATCAATCACTTTGAGTCACACTGAATTCTTTGTTCAGAGATCACAAACATCAACACATGTACAGAAAAGGATGAAAGGATTCAAAAAACAAATTACTAAAATCTAACTTGCGCCAAACTCATTACATGTAGAAAAGCAAGATTTACATTAATCATTTTCCAGTTTCACTCGTGTACATTGATTTCTAAATTTTGGTACTTAAATAATTAAACTGAATCTATATGTTGACCACAATTATGCCCCATTACTATATCATCTTTTTTATGACAGCATACTATATTTTTCTTCATATATTAAAAAACTACGAAACAATGAACTTAAAAAAACGAACTTACCAAGAAGAACCAAAGCATCTGGTAGAGAATCAAGAAGCTGCGAAAAACTCAACACATAAAAGTTCTTTCCTAGAAAGCGAAAAATACGCCCATCACCACCAACATATGATTCACCGTGATATAACAAATACTCATATATCACGATAAGAAAGACATGACTCGGTATATTACTTGAACATGGCAAAAAACCATACATTAGCTCACATTGCCCTTCAGAAGAATCTTCTTTAAGACGTAGAAATGATTCTTCTTCACGAGCAACATTACCATTACTAACACCATCAGACACTAACTCGGGAGCATCATAACTTAAATGACGACTCGCTACGTTACCAAGTAACATGATAAGAATAATAGCAACATAAGCTGCAAGTTTCATAACAACTTTAACCATTTTTGAAGATGGTACTACTTGAGTTAAGTGATATTTTGTATAGATGTTTTGCTAATATATAGAGCACTAAACGATCCTTATATTAAGGTGAGGATCTAAGTCAACGTTTACAATTACAAAACATTATAACAATAAGTAAACAATTTAAATAACAGATGGACAGTTAATAAGTCTTTACCTAATCCTAAAATATTATGTTCAAGTCATCCTTTCACATTGATGACCACAAATTATTTTAATTTTTTTAGGTAGTATTAAAGTCCCTGTTCACATAATTACATGTTACAGACTATAAAAATGAAAAAATAATGCTAAAATAAAATACACTTATTTGTTAGCCGTACATTTATTATATTTGATTGTAATTGATTTGTCCTTGGTTCTTAGTCATCTATTATATTTGATACGAGGTGATGTCAAGCCCGTGCGTTGCACCAATTGTGTCTAAGTGTTCATAGCTTAACGGTTGGTATTTATTAGGTTTACACTATAAACTAATTACTTTACTTTAAAAGAGTACATGTGAATAGGTTTTTTTCAAGCTGTTATATTTAAATGAGGCATATGTACTTTGAGATATTTTATGTTCATTGGCAGATTTCCATATGTTAGAGAATGTAATGAATGTTGATGGTTTTTATAAATTATCTGATTGTATGCGTTTATGGTTTGTGCAACAGGCAGTTGAAGATTATGCATTTTCCAAATTACTTTTTGCTTGTTGTCAACATTTGAGGCGGCTAATGGCAAAGAACCATACAATGATGGCGAACATGGAATCTTTAGGTCCTCGTGGTGTTGCTTTGGAATCGCTAGATGTTTTGAGAAAGACTCAAGAGAGGCATCGGTTATTGCTTGAAAAGTTAAATAATTTGTTCTATCAAGCGAAAGTTGGTATCTGTGAGGAAGAAGCTAATGCTATTAAGATTAATGAGTTTAATTAGTTGTTTGGTTTTACATATTTTTGTTGGTATTGAGAATTTTCAATGTTTTGTTTGTTTTCGACTTTATGATATTTAAAATAAATATAAGTAATATTATTTTAGTTATGGTTTTTTCTTTTTATTTATGATTGCAATGGAGAATTTTTAGATATAAATGTAAGTCTAAGTTATAAGCATTTTTATAAGGTTAGGATGTTAACGGTAAGCATTGTGCATGTGAGGGGTTTTTTATGTAAAAAGTAAAGTGTGAGGGTTTTTTAGTAATATTTCCAAATTCAATCTTTAATACTGATATGATACTTCTGCATGGAAAGACGAAGTAGCAGTTTGATTTAATTTTTCCGTTATCATTTACAATCATGACTTCTCATTACCTTATTTTTTTACTTATTTATACAAATTATTATAACTGTTTATGATTTAACCCTAATATCTATTACGGAGTATCTTACACATCATTATCTGACCAATGGCCGCGTCTCGCAACATTGAAGAACTTAAGGAGCTTTCTGGTTCCGACAATCTCGCGACTTGCTTCAAGTTTTTGTTTAACAATAGGGTGGCTGAAGAGGAGGGTTTCTTGATGCGGATAGGGGAGGAAGCCAATCAACTCCGTAGCCAGATTGATAAAACTGAGATCAGCATAAGGGAGGCTCGTATGCTTGGCCCCTTCAATGAAAAAGCTGTGGATGCGCTTGAATGTCTGCTTTAGACACAGCAAAGGGATCGTGATAGGCTGCTAGCAATTACCAATCTCCTAGCTGAAGTTCGCGAGGGTGTTCATGAGAAAGAAGGCCATGTGAGGCTTATGGAGTTTCATGAAGCGCTTTCCGATGATGATTAGAACAATATGGTTGATGTCTTTTGGGTAGTATTTTGAATGATCTTTTGGATGTATGTATTAATGATCAGCTGGTTAACTGCTATGACTCTTAAACTTGATGTTAATGACTTTGATTATCAAGTACTTTAATGTTTAATATTAATATTTAGTTTTATGTTTATGCATTATTTTACTTATTTACTTTATTTAATTTTTTTCTTTTTTATACTTTATGAGAAAGTGTGTTTTCTCTCACACACACATGAGTCAAACACACACTATTTTTAGATCTGGCGAAAAATAATTAGGGTTTTATCTCAAATTAGGCCGATCCATTATACAATATATTAATCAAATTAAATCATAGGTTCATTTGATTTAAGGCTTGTGCTGCTTGTGTATTGAATTTCTTGTTTCAATTTTCATGAAATGATCATCTAGGGCTGAGAATCGTATGGTTGTGTAAGGATTCCTTGTGAAATGATATGTTAGATGTTTATAAGTATGCATTTTTTTGGAATATGAGGATTTTGGTTATTGATTTGTTTATCTGTTTTCAAATTTGCTTAAGTAAGTTTGATTGAATTTGGATATTCATTGTTTAGGATAAATTAAGAAGTTTGGGATGATTGAATTTTGATTTAACAATTAGTAAAGTTTATGTATTTGCATACTTGATTATATGGCGTTTGTTGTCATATAAGATGTTAGACGGAATATCAACGATGGATGTACTGAGACCAAGGCAGCTATTGCTTAATTTTCTTTGTCGCGGCACATCCATCATTAATACTTTGTCAAAATTTGTCGTGTCCACACGTTCTGACAGTCACCTACCTGAGTACGATATAGTTCACCTCAGATGAAGATTGGATAAGGATTATTATAGACTCAAAAAGCATATGTGAAATACCGCAAGAGTTGTCAATATTACCATAAGTAGTTGTTTCCTTTTGTATATATGAAAGTGTCTGATTATAAACTTTTATTGTTGTGGTAGTAGCCTTTTGTTTATATGAAAGTTTCTGATTATAATCTTTTATTGCTGTCTTGCGGATATCTAGTGGAGTAATTTTGTTCTAATGTGGTTCTATATTATGGTCATTGCTCTTCTTGACCTATGATGTGCTTAATACATAGAACTTCAATGATGTTTGGTTATCTGTTTTGTCTTTGTCTTCATGTTTGGTTGGTGTGTTTAAGATATTTGATAGGAATTTAAATAATCATAAACAAAAATTTTGAAATCTTCCATTTTATAACAACCTTGCTTTTTAGTACACTGGCAAACATGTCTTCATTATTGTTAAAAAGGCTTATTTTTCTTCATCTTTACTTCATAATTCTAATGTTACTTATGATCATTTTTTTATCACAGCTACAACAAAAATGCTAAACTTACATGAGTGTGGTTTGGTTTTGTAATGATTAGTTATTCACACTGCATGTTCACACCGAATTAGATGTTTGAAAGCATGTTTATAATTTCAGGACTAAGCTAAATATTGAATGCATATATTTATTAGATATCATCTGGGAACATTAGATAGCTGTGCTAAGATAGGTTGCTGAAAGTTTCCTTGAAAACAATGTTACGCGTGCAGTGCGCAAGTTCCGGATCCTTATCTTCGATCATTAGTATTTTAAGGCCATCAGGACTGGTGACTCTAGATAATGCCACATAAAGTTGTCCATGACTGAATACGGGAGCAGGCAAATAGAGGCCAACATAATTAAGTGACTGACCCTGACTTTTGTTAATGGTCATTGCATAACATGGTTTTAGAGGGAATTGTCTACGTTTCAAGACGAATGGCCACTTAGACTGTGTTGATGTGAGTATAATCCTGTGTATAATGACATTGTCCCCTACATTTGAACCTGTTAGCACCTTAGCATGAATAACAAACTGGCCTAGATCTGTAATGAGTAACCTTGTTCCATTACATAGTCCTTTGCTTGGATTGACATTTCGCAATAACATAACGGGCAGTTCCTTTTTTAAGTGAAGAGCATGTGGGGGCATACCTGGGAAATTTAAGGAATTTAGAAATTCAATCGGATACAGGTCGTGCTGTTCAAGATTGTCTGTAGATCCCTTGCAAATCTCATATGCACTGTTGTATGTAACAGTTTCCCCTTCTAACTGGTTAAACATATACTCATTGATGGCATCAGCATCCTCATTCTTAGGAGTTAAAATTGCCCTTTCTTTGAGGTAGGCATCGTCAGTTTGTCTTGTTGTAAAATCAGGGTATGTCTCTGCAACAATTTTCTCGATAGGAGAATCCCATGATTTAATTAGAAAGTTTTTGGGAATGTCAATCCAAGTTGGCTCATCCTCCCCTTCTTTACATTTTACTGGCAACGTGCCATCCCCCACAGCCAAAACCCATCTATTGAAATCCTTTTTTCGAGTATCAATCTGCCCATTTTCAGTATACTCATTGACACGCATGCTGCGTGTAAGGTGAAGACCTTGCAATGATTCCATAATGCAGACTGGTTTATGCAAGATTGAACAATGTCAGACCTGCTCCCTTTTGGTGTAACTGGTAAAACTTGTCGAAATTCACCTCCCAGTAAGACCGTCACACCTCCAAAGATTCGATTCCTATTGTCTGGTTCATGATATCCTAAAATATCTTTTAGCGTCTTGTCCAATGCCTCAAAAGCATATTTTTGAGTCATTGGCGCTTCATCCCAGATGATAAGTTTAACTTGCTGCATGAGTTCTGCCATATGTGTGTTTTGCTTTATGCCGCATGTACTGTTCTCCAATAATTCAAGCGGTATAACAAAACGACTATGTGCGGTTCTCCCTCCTGGTAGTAATAATGAAGCGATTCCTATATAAATTGAGACTATTAGTTCAAGATGTATTTTGTAAAGTTTACAGAGTAGTTGTTTGTTTTATTTGAGTATTCATTTTTACCTGAAGATGCGACAGCAAGCACTATCATACGTTCTGATCTTAGCCTTGAAATGATGGTTTTGTATAAAAACGTCTTCCCGGTTCCTCCTGGTCCATATACAAAGTAAAAATTCCCTTTTTTATTAGGCACAGATTCAATTACCTCTTCATAGATTAATCGTTGTTCGGGATTTAACAATGAATGAAGCTGTTGATGTTCAACACTACTCTTCTTCATATCATAATCTAACGCTTCTCTGATGAGACGATTGTCCAAGTTGGTTAGTAACTTTGGGTTAGGCAGCGGTAGATCTTGAAACTCTGCTAAAGATCTTCCATGCCTACTTAACAACTCTTGGATTTCTAGCAAACAATAGTTCTGGAGCTGTTCATCCGTGAATTCCAACTCAGGATATTTAAAAATTTTCCTTTTTTTATGGAGGATATCCTCTGATAAGAATTCACAGTTTTCTTCCCATAATTTTAAAGGCCTGCTGACATCGCAAAACAACAAAATTGTCACAAGCATGTCATGTAGCTGTGGTCCAAACGCCCATACACTTGCTTCTGATATAGCATGCTTCCATTCTGTGTCATCATTTAAAAGGCCGTATTCAAAACAGGCTTCTTTGAATGTGGAACATAGTCTGGTGTTAACTGTCATGAGATTTTGAAAAGATTCAGGCCCTCTCACAATGTTCAATAGCATTCTAAGATAATATCATTCTCCAGAAGCCAGGTGAGAGTAAACAATCCTGCCAATGCATCTTTTACGTTTTCTTTGTTTCCACATTTTGTCTTTCTCATGCCACACATAATGTTGAGGTATCTCAGCATATGTATATGCCCTTGCTGATGTATCACGCTTGTTTAATTCAAACCAGTTAGTGAACATACTTGGCGGGTAAGCTTTCTGAGTCACGAAGTGTGATTGCGTTCTGATTTGGCAAGTGGTAATTCAGTCTCATGACTGATGGATATGAGTAATGGATATCATATGAAAACAAACGCCACACTGCCTCACATGGAGCTAAGAAGCGACAATTCAAATAATTTTTTATTTCGTCCATCGATTGTAACATTCTCTTGTATAACAATTGTAGCTCTGTCGGGCCCTTTATTTAAGTACTTAAATAAGTACTTAATTACCTTTGATCTGTTGCACCATTCCACATTAATGTGGGCGTGGTACTTCATGAGGAGATAACGATTGTGAGGAACGACATATCTGTTATCGTATTTAAACTTTCCTTTTATATGGTAATCTTTATTATCCCTTCAACGATAAATCGCATAGCCATCATTATCAACTATTGTTTCTTCCACAAAAGGTTTAGGAAAATGTTTCGAGCACTTACCCTCAACTGTACATGGGGCGTGTTTAGCGTCTTGACCGCAAGGTCCATGTAACATAAATTCAGTTACTATTTTATACCCTTCTGGATCACTTGATTTACACGGTATCTCTGCTGTAATCATGTCATCTATCTCGTGTGCGGTTTTGCATTTCAACTCTTCTTCTATCCATAATAGGATATGAGCGTGTGGCAGGCCACGTTTTTGAAATTCTATGACATACACAACTGAAAGGAAATGCAAGAAAAGCATAAGTTGGTGCATAAATTTGATGTAGAAGAGTAGAAATTTACATTTTGCATCAACTTGTATTACCTGCCCGTGAAGGACCAAAAATATGGTGCTTTGTAAGATCGTCTAACATTTCAGTTAGTTTAATCTTGAATACACGGGTCGCAACTTCTGGACGGTCATTACCTTTTTGGCCCGGGATGTGCTTTAACATTTCAGTAACCTCAGGCCATTTTGGATTGGCAGTGAAAGTGATGAACAGGTCCGGATTTCCATAGGTTAGACATATAGCCATAGCATCTTGGTAGTTTTGCATCATATACCTTGGGCTGCCCGTAAAACTCCTTGGTAGAACAATTCGTTTCCCGAGGCCTGCTGCATTTGTATCACCCCTTATTACAGCGTCACACAGGTTATGATATAGATCCACACATAACGTATCTTGATTTTTCCTAGTCCATTTAAGTCTTTACTCCTCAACAGCCGTGTATGCATCCACCAGGTATTGTTGAAATAATCGCCCACCTCTAAGCAAGGTTGTACCTTGGTTATTTCGCTGCTGTATTATGTATGCGTAGTACTCTTTCATTGTGAGACAACCCCTTTTGGTTTTGCGGGTACCTGTGTTCTTGTGATACGGTATTTTTTCATGAAATCCTTCCTCTCCATATGGGAATAATAAGGGATATTGGAGGGCCATGTATTCTGAATGCAACTCAGAAATACGTTTCAGACCTTCATCCTTGTTACTTACAACAATATCTCTCGTAGGAATGCCATCACCAAAGTCGTTAGTAATTAGAGCTGCTATTTCAGGCACAGTCGGTGCGTTGTATTGTCGGGATGCACTCCGACCACTTAGCAGGCGTAATTCAAACTTTGATGAATTTGGGACTTACACCAATCCCTGGCCATTCGAAATGCCTTGGCAATTGAACTTGATTGATCGAACATTTGAATCAGGCTTGCTACTATCTTTTCATCCACCACTTCGCCACTCTCCTTGTGTATAAAAGCTTCCATCCGGTTCTTTACTTCATTTCCGGTATCATAAAAGTATAGTTGTGCATATTTCGGTTGAGTACCCCTTGTAGGCAGTAGAGAACCTATTCGATGATAGCTTTGGCCATTTATTCTAAATGTGTATGGTGCCCTGCCAGTATTGATTGAATGATCTATTTTGGCTCCAAAAGAAGTGTAGCAAAACATGCCATTATAGACTCTAATATGCTCTTTGAATCTTAAAGATTCAGGATTGTTATAGTCCATAAGCTTGTTAAGAGGCGAAGGTGCTTCATTAAATCTGGGGAGAAGCACCTTACCTTCTTGGCAACAAAGGGAGAATATTGGGTTGCTAGTGTTGGATCCTTTGTTGCTTCACTCTTCATACCACATAATTGCCTTGCAATTTTGACATTCAAACAATGGAGGGCCAATATTATGATAAAGCAATGAAAAGTCTTTTGGGATTCTGCTGCTGAACTGATGGAATAACTGTCATAACCAATGAAAAGTCTTCCATTTGTAAAGGATAATAAGTGTGGCCAGGTTTCTAATATTTTTAATATTTTTTTTAATAATGATACTGAGTTTCTCAATAATTCCACATTTTTGCGTTTTATTTAACAATTCAATATACGCATTCTGGTTCAGGTATATATATATATCAATGATTGGTTTCAAATGGATGGCAACATAAAAACTTTTGGGGAAACAGCAACGATATAGCATTGGATGTAAGTCAATTATTATGTATTGTTGTACATGTTTATATAATATCAAGTTGGTCTAAATGTCTTTTTAAAATGCACTTATAAGAATTGAGTATAAGACATTTGGTATGGTAGAAACATTAATTTCCAATTTATAACTTAAATGAAGGTATAATAGGATGTAAAAACAATATCTTTCAACCCCAATACTCACACAATTTTATCCATTACATTCAGCACAATAACCATCAAACTTAAAAGTTCATAATTTATTTTTTAACATTTAGCTAAATTGGGATCTTTCAAATGCAATTTTCGGCTAATCTTCCTGACTAAAGTCAGTACCATAATCATCTTCAATATTTCCATGATCTGAGCTACTTCCTTTCAACTGTGTTGGCACATTTGTTGTTGCCTGGTTTATTAATGACCATAACGAACGCAGGGTTTTCATTCTTTTGTGTTTGGACTTGAAATAAAACTGTCTCAACCTTTTCGTACTTTCAGCTAGTTCTGTATCAGGGTTTTCTTCTACCCGCCTCTTTTCTTCTTCTAGCCTTGCAATGATTTCTTGAGTGTTCCCATCAACTTTTGCACCTCCATTTTCAACCTATAATGCAATATAAGTTTGTGGCCAACATAAAAACAAAGCGTTAAATTCAATTTAATTATGACCTGGAGAGTGCTAATTAATAGTTGTATACTCCTCAGCTTACGATAGGGCCAACGCTGAATACCCACTTCTCGACAGTGCCTTTTGAACATACTTAAACCAATATTGAACTCTTTTGCAGCTTTTGCTATTGGCATGTAGTAGTATTGTGCTATCATTTCTCTAGTGAATGCCATGATCTGAAATATCAATAACAACTGGATGAGTTGGGAAAGATAGTATAACATGACTTTTAAATGTCTTGGGAATCTCCTGAGATTCCATGTAGGTTAACAGGTTTTGTAACTTATATTTTTCCATAAACACTATTTATTATATATTAAAAACAAATTTTGTAACTAAATTTATTCAGTTAAATGACCCTTCATGTAGGACACTTGTGTAGCAGTTATTTTTTTTGATGATCAATCTGTCTATGTAAGTATAATATCTATCCAAGAAGTTATTGCCTGGTTGATTGATATAAAATGATGTCAGTATTTCTTTTATTGTAACAGATACATCTTCACATCAATGTCTCATGAACAGCAAATATTAAACACATCAGAGCGGAAGTGTTGGATACACAACATGGTAAGGTTTTAAATAGGTTGGTTTGTATTTGTAAGGGTTGCGTAAGAGCATGCAACTATTGATTAAAAAACCGCATTTACAAAATTATAGAAGATTGAATTTCATTCCTTAGAAATTATAAAAATAGTACACATAACTCATACATTGGGTTATTGAATATGAAAAACAGGACAATCTTATACATTATACAGAACATATTATTTAAACCATATGCAAACAATCTTTAATATAGAACATTTTCCCTTTAAACTTTAAAAAAAAAAAAAAAAAAAAAAAAAAAAAAAAAGTAAAATCCCTTATCGCATGCATTTGATCAGGTGCAACAACTGTCTGAGACATAGTAGACCCACTTCAATGTACCTTTAATCAATGTTAACACAAAAGAAACACCCATTCCATATTGGGTAGGGGCAATAAATCATCAACCATAAACAAAAATAAGATATAGTGATATGAATCAGTTTGTGGGGTTGTATCTTTGAAACAACAATAACAAAGAATCCCCAACGCAGTTATAATGAAACATATTATTCATGTTCTAAGCGTCTATTTTAAAAAGACGTCTTGGTATGCACCCTGTTGAAACTCATTCTGAATCTGTAACCACAAACCTGACAATTAAATATAGAAAGGAAACCATGTTAATACATGGACAAATGTAAGATAATTGGTGAAGAAAGGGTGTGCGCAACATGTGCTCACCGTTTTGGCTTCTTATTGGCAGGTAGGGCGTTAGTTTCTCCTTGGATATCATCAGTAGGAATCATCTCAGTTTCAGTATCTGAATCTTCAATCTCTAGCCTATAAACAATTGAAACATGCTTGTCATGTTCACTTAGCCGTTGTTTTGTTTTTTTTTTTTTTTTGGTAGGTAAATATTATTTTACTTGCTTACTTCTTTTTTTTCTTATCCTCCGTAGACTTGGCTGGTGTAGCAACTGATGGATCTTTGGGATGTAGATTGGATGATGACTCTCCAGCGACAGCTCCATCATCAACAGTGCTTGAGCTTCCGCTTTCCACTGTTGGTTGACGCGGGTCTACCGTCCAGCAGGTAAAACTCTCAAAGCTTCCATACTCATAGTAGCTATGAGATTTGATTTCAAAAACGTGTGTTGTGCCGATGTGGTTGGCTATAACAGATGGTAAGTTTTGGTTGTCTTCCAAACTCTGTAGGGTAACGTGTGAGTAATGGAGATTGGTAATGGACAGGAAATTTATAAATATACCTCATCATCCTCATCCACTATTGCTGCAGCTGGGAACTTCACCAATTCAGTTGCAGGGTCATCAAAAAGAACTACCACAGTCTGTTCAGTATCATCCGATATACCAAGCTCTAGGCGATACCTAAGAAGGATTGTTGCAAACAGCATGTATCAAGGTGAGTCATCTTATTTATTGGATGCAAATGTATGTACTATTAGTAATAAACACAACATTACCTTAATACCGGGTATTCAACTGGCTTGTCACACGCATCACACCAGAACTGCCCCTCCTTTCTAGTAATACCTTTTTTGCATTTTTCACCTCCACATGATGGATAATTCCATCCCTTCCTAGTCCGCACATTTTCGATCCGGGCCTTACAAATGAAAGTTGCTGACTGTGTAGAAATAAGGTATATCAATATTAGGCAGAGGAATGAGTCTAGAGGCACGACGGCCACAAAAGAATACATACATCATTTTTTCGATTGCGGGACCATATGAGGAGATTCTCGATCGTCCCTTCCCTTGGTTCAGAGTTATCTGCACGCGAAGCTACTCTTGAAGGTTCAATACTGCTAACAAACAGGTAAACGATTTGGTTAAACATATGGAATCTTGGAACTTTTCAATAATAAACATTAAATTCATACATATTCAGACCTGTTCCCTGATCTCAACTCTTTAATTGCAGGGATCTCAACATCATCAAGTATCATGGTCGATGAACTACTGGATAAATATAACTTATCTGGAAGGTAACATTATAACTTAAATTAGAATGTGAAAGTTGCCTAACAGGAATAACCTAGTTAGTTCCTCCCAACTCACTGTTATAGTGTTTTGCAGATGTGCAGGTCACCACAACAGGAAGCAGACCTGCATATTTTGCTTTCTTCTCAATCAATATATCACCAAGGCCTCCCCATAGAGTCACCCGTATTGATTGGCCCCTTGATGCACAACACAAAAGATTACAATAAACGGTAAGTTCCTTGATAGCTATTGTAAAAAAAGGCATCAATTTTACAACATCATTTGAAAAACATAAATATAACAACCTATGATTGGCCAGGTAAAAATCAAGGTTTTTTTAGCCTGTTTTCGTGTAGTTCATCCTCCCAATATTTGTTACATAGCCTACAACATCTAATAGCCAACATATTTTATGACAGGTTAGCAACACTATTTTCGGAAAAAAAATTAATTAACGTACATAACTAAACAGAAAATTACCAAAGAGATACTTGTTGTTTGTAGGTACAATGTGCTCTAAATCCACCAGTTGGAAAGGATACTGATGAACTCAAATAAGTACATTTTATTACTATCATTTATCCTATTAATTTGACTTGTTTTATTATATTATGTATGAGGATTGATACTTAATCGTTTACTTTTGTAATTCTCAGGTAAAAACAAGCATTTGGTGAAACTTAGCGATTTTGGATTGATTATGGAGCAAAACATGCATAAAGTTAAGAGTCTACTGAAATGAAGAAGATCAAGACTAATCTGCTCCAGATGCGCCGCATCTCACTCATGACATGCGCCGCATCTCTATTAAGATATCACCAGATACGATCCAAGATACAAGAGGACATGCGCCGCATCTAATCATGGAGTTACGCCGCATCTTCTGGCGGTGTACGAATATTCCTGAATATTATAATCTTGGACCCCACGCGAAGTTAAGTCAATGCGCCGCATCTACTTACTAGATGCGCCGCATCTTCCCTCAGACAGAAACTATAAATACCCCAAGGCCAGACGAATTTCGTGTGCATTACCATATAATACCGAAGACCGAACAGGAGAAACCAAGGACGAATTCAGTCAAGGAGGCAGCACAAGACACACCCAAATCAAAGATACAAGAGCTGTAAGAAGGTGCTGCATGTGTTTAATTCATTAAGTAGTTTTGTTTTATTGTGTTAGCAAACTTTAATTCATCAGGATTGGTGGCTTGTGTAATGTGACAACGAAAGATTGCACTCCCTTTAATACTTGCTTTCCCATCAATTAAAGTTTATATGTTGATGTCTTTGGTTACTACTTATTAGTGCATTGATAACCTCTGTGTTTATTAGTGGCTTGCGGGCATTTGACTGCGGAAAATAATGTGGCTCCCACGGTTATTACTAAATTGATCACTTAGGAATAACTTTTAGACATAAGTAATCATTAAGGGTTTACTCGCCGATAAGAATAGGACCAACGAGAAAGGGTTAACTACATACACTTCATATAAGGCTATCAATAAAACAAGTGACAATCTACTTAATCATAAGGACAGCCCTCTTATTGTCTCGAGTATTTATCTGTGTACGTGTGTGCTACTTGCTGATTCGTGCCTATTGGTTTATTTTATTATTTAATTGCAAACAAATCGTGCCAGTCTCTCAGGCTGAAACCCCCTTGCGTTAGGATATTAAAATACTGATTAGAATAACGAGATAATACGTTCCACTCTTAGTGATCGACACTCTACTTACCATTATATTCATACTGACCGGGTACACTGCTCGTTAAGTGTGTGTGTTATTGATAAGTCGGCTAAATATAAATTTAAAACTTGAGTAGGCATTAAAACTGCTAAACCGCAACGACACATCACGCGCATCAAGTTTTTGGCGCTGCTGCCGGGGAGTGAATTGTTATTATCTGTTAATTTGATTAGTATTTTAATTAGGTTTTTCTTTTTATTAGATTAATTGCATCATTGTATTATTTTGCATATTTGTTGTTTTGTGTGTTATTTGTTTGCTTTTATTTTTGTTTTTGTGTTTATTTTTGTTTGTGTGTTTTTATTTGTTTTTATTTTTCGTATTTTCTGTTCTGCTATCGTTGTACTGTGCTAAATCAAACGATACGGCGCATCTGATCTCTCAGACACGGCGTATTGCGTTTAATTTTTTTTAAATACAACGCGTTTAATTAATTCGATACGACGCATCTTTTCCCCAAGATACGGCGTATCTGTTTTTGATAAAAAAAAATTTTCTAAACGTTAACGCCATACGACGCATCTGCTTTAGCAGATACGGCGTATCTATTATTTTAATTAAAAACAGTTTGCGAATTATTAAACAGATACGACGTATCGATCTCTATCGATACGGCGCATCTTACTGAATCAAAAATCTTGTATTTTTAAACGTAACGAAAATACGGCGCATTAACTTTCGTTAATACGACGTATTTAATTTTGAATAAATATCGATTTTTGATTAATTAATCCGATACGGCGCATTCATAAATTCTAAGCGGCGTATCTATTTTCCGAATAAAGTCTGATTAAATTTTAACGTATTAAGATACGGCGTATCCAACTTTTTGGATACGGCGCATCGTCTGCAGATATCAGCTATTTGTATTCTTATATCCGTTTCTAAATTCATTAATTTTTCTTCTTAGCGAACAGATCCTACTGATGCTTTTGTAATTATTTCAGAAGGAAGATGGAAGGATTCGGGGAACTAATTGACTTCGACTTCGAAGCCAATTTTATGAACGATGTATTAGTGCATGAAAAATCACCCGAACATTACAATGGGGACTACATTGAACTTAATGACCTTAATGGACCATTAGAATCCAATGACCTATTCATGGATGATGCGGAATCTGAGTTAGAAGAAGGAGAAATTCTTGATAGTCCAAAAATTAACGTTATTAATACTAGGAATTACGATGAATTTGAGGGGTATGATGGTTCTTGGGACTATGGTAGAAGGATCCACGCCGATTGTGCTTATAATTTGCAATTCACATGCATGATTGGGTACAAGTGTATTGACGCCAATTTCTTTCCTATTTTACCAATCAATGTCATGTCAAGAAGGTTTTACAATTCCATTATGAGAAATAAAGTAGAGTATAAGGGAAAGAATGTAGTTGGTGCCTTCATTAATGTCCCGATATTCGTGGGACGCTTTACTATTGTAACTGAGTTCGCCGTTGTTGAAGACATGAATGCCTATTGTGACAGCAATATGGGTGACGTGATTGTTGGAAAACCATTTTGTAGGGAGATCACTATTAATGCAAAACGATTTGAAGGAAAGATCACCTTTCAATGTGGAAGCGACGTTATCACTTATATGATGCCCCGAACTCATCCTGGATTTAAACCTGCTACTAGTAGGATCTGCTACAAATTTTCTCCATTCCTTTTTGTTAGTGATGATGACAATAAGAGAGGGATTGAGTACCCATACCAATTGATGGAAGGATTCTACAATGGAGTGTTGAAGTTGGGACCTGAATATATACATGACGAATTAGTTGCTAAATGGATCCTACGTAAGCAATGTGGGAGTCAATGATCGATATTAAAGAGCTGAACGTGAGTCTAACTTGAAGACTCTGGAATAAAGACAAGTGCTGGCCGGGAGACAACCCGGAGAATTTCTATTATTCTGTTTTCTATGTCGAGTCAGTCAGGCCCGCATGAGGATACGGCGCATCTCAATTCTGAGATGCGACGCATCTCCCGCAATGGTCATATCTTATTTTATTTTTCTGCATTTTTATTTTCGGCTTTAAAACTATTTATCAGTTTATTTTAATGCGGCGCATCCCTGGTTAAGGATGCGGCGCATCTTTATTCTGATCGGTATTTATTCCAGGCTCGATACGGCGTATCTTCTTCCATAAGATACGGCGCATCGACTGACCTGATGATTTTCAGTTTTAATTTTTATATTTTATTTTTATCTAACTACTAATGTATTATGCAAGTTTGAACCTTTCTTATCTTAGGTGTGTTTTAAAGTATTGGTGGTATTATAGTTTCCTGAATTTCCTGTGGATACATCAAGTATGAAGCTTTAACGTTCTAATCCACAAGAAAGATGATTTTTGCTCTTATACTAATGGAGGATCATACCGAGCAAATCTCAGGGGAGTTTTTCCTGTTCTAATTCTTTTATTTTCCAGTTGTTAACCTTTTATACAAACAACGAGGACGTTGTTTAACTTAAGTGGGGGGATTGGAGAATTAGAACACTTAACAATTACTTGTCCTAAACTTTTTCAAAATATGCTTAAAGTGTGCTTAATATATCAAACTTAAAAAAAATTTAGCATGTTTTTGTTTAAGATCTAAGTTGCATAGCTGCACACATGACGTTATTTTCAAAAATTGTGATTTTTCAAAACTCACAAATCTATGAGTGTGCCGGTGACTTGTAAACTTTAGAACTTGGCTTGTATACTATTCGAGACCACCATAATGAGTATTATTTATATAATTGGAATGACTTGTCTAAATTGGTAAAATTCTAGGATTACACCCAAAAAGCCTATATATGTTATGTGTTATTAGCTAACTACACTGGTTAGTTAACCCCCGTATAAACCTTTTGTTACTCTCATTTTTAGAGTAAGATACCCCTAGAAAAACCCTCAGAGCCATTCCTTTCGTTTCTTACACCTATGTTTAAAATGTTTTGTTACACCCTTACACCTTAGCCTACCCTGTAGATTAGAATCCGTGGTTGGTTAATTGCTATAGGCAAAGTGTGTTTCCTTACATTACCTGTGTTCGCGTGCGTAATTCATTATCTTTGGTTAGGTCGGGAAATTGCACAATGCAATTGGAGTGAAAGTAAATATTGTATATCTTTGAGTTTATTTTTCGTGTGTTTACTACTTTCACTATTACCGTTATTTCTGAAGTATGAGAAGTATGGAAAAATTATCCAGAATTATCATTATAGTGATGTGGTGAAATTTTACACATCTATGTCTATGTAAAAAAAAAAAAAAAAAAAAAAAAAAAAAAAAAAAAAAAAAAAAAAAAAAAAATCGAAAAAATAAGAAAAGAAAAAGAAAGAAAGAAAAGTTGGAAGTTTGTTTTAACCAACTTATGTAAAGTTATGTAAGTGGTTCATATGGACACTATTTGTTGTACTATATCTATGGATTGAATGGGAATTGGCAGTTATGGGAACGCCAATTAAGGTTTATTCTTTGATTAAGATCTTGTTGAGTATAATTGGTGTCTACCTAAAGCGTGTGTTTCAAGTGTTAAAGCGTGAGTTATTCGATGATATGAGTCTTATTCATGGGATGGTTGGGATAGTGATTAACCACACTTAGGATTTTAATTTATTTGTTTTGTTCATTTTTCATTTTACACCAATTTATATCCCAAATGTTATCCATACCCTTTATTATTCTTTATCCAACCGAACCTTTGATATATTGAGATTAGGGATTTGAGCAATCTTAAGTATCGTAGTCGTGGATTCGGCTATGTATTTATGATTTTGTCGCCCTTTTTGATATATTATTATTGGTGAAGTTTGGACCTATCTTTAGCCTATTCGAGTTAAGGATTTGAGCAATTGCAAGTATCGTGTTCGTGGATTCGATCATGTATTTGTGATTTTGTCGCCTTTTCTGGAATTTGAGATCGATAGTGATCAAGAATAATTAACCCTTAAAGCCTAAAAACCCTTTTTACCGCTTTAGACTTGTTATTCCTTAGCTTTAGTGGAGGAGATGTGTATACTTGCCAAGCTTATGATAGAATATTCGTCACGACTGGACAGTTAAACGATTAGATTTGCTTTTATCGACTTATTTTATTTTACTTCTAATTCGTTAAGTGTTTAGTTGTGTGATTATGAAATAAACGAATACATGCTTAAATATAAAAATAAATCCTAACATCTTTTAGGATACATTTTCATAAAAGAAATTCTAAGGTTTACTTGGGGACAAGTAAAGTTCAAGTGGGGGGATATTTGATGAACTCAAATAAGTACATTTTATTACTATCATTTATCCTATTAATTTGACTTGTTTTATTATATTATGTATGAGGATTGATACTTAATCGTTTACTTTTGTAATTCTCAGGTAAAAACAAGCATTTGGTGAAACTTAGCGATTTTGGACTGATTATGGAGCAAAACATGCATAAAGTTAAGAGTCTACTGAAATGAAGAAGATCAAGACTAATCTGCTCCAGATGCGCCGCATCTCACTCATGACATGCGCCGCATCTCTATTAAGATATCACCAGATACGATCCAAGATACAAGAGGACATGCACCGCATCTAATCATGGAGTTACGCCGCATCTTCTGGCGGTGTACGAATATTCCTGAATATTATAATCTTGGACCCCACGCGAAGTTAAGTCAATGCGCCGCATCTACTTACTAGATGCGCCGCATCTTCCCTCAGACAGAAACTATAAATACCCCAAGGCCAGACGAATTTCGTGTGCATTACCATATAATACCGAAGACCGAACAGGAGAAACCAAGGACGAATTCAGTCAAGGAGGCAGCACAAGACACACCCAAATCAAAGATACAAGAGCTGTAAGAAGGTGCTGCATGTGTTTAATTCATTAAGTAGTTTTGTTTTATTGTGTTAGCAAACTTTAATTCATCAGGATTGGTGGCTTGTGTAATGTGACAACGAAAGATTGCACTCCCTTTAATACTTGCTTTCCCATCAATTAAAGTTTATATGTTGATGTCTTTGGTTACTACTTATTAGTGCATTAATAACCTCTGTGTTTATTAGTGGCTTGCGGGCATTTGACTGCGGAAAATAATGTGGCTCCCACGGTTATTACTAAATTGATCACTTAGGAATAACTTTTAGACATAAGTAATCATTAAGGGTTTACTCGCCGATAAGAATAGGACCAACGAGAAAGAGTTAACTACATACACTTCATATAAGGCTATCAATAAAACAAGTGACAATCTACTTAATCATAAGGACAGCCCTCTTATTGTCTCGAGTATTTATCTGTGTACGTGTGTGCTACTTGCTGATTCGTGCCTATTGGTTTATTTTATTATTTAATTGCAAACAAATCGTGCCAGTCTCTCAGGCTGAAACCCCCTTGCGTTAGGATATTAAAATACTGATTAGAATAACGAGATAATACGTTCCACTCTTAGTGATCGACACTCTACTTACCATTATATTCATACTGACCGGGTACACTGCTCGTTAAGTGTGTGTGTTATTGATAAGTCGGCTAAATATAAATTTAAAACTTGAGTAGGCATTAAAACTGCTAAACCGCAACGACACATCACGCGCATCAGATACCTAACAAATCCTTCTCGCTTTACAACAACTTTCCTTATCGTCATCGCTCCATCAAATTGAACCATAAAGGTATCGTCCTTCCTAATACGAAAGTCTTCCCTGTTTTGCATGACGATAAAATTTTTAATCGAATACACACTCCCCTCTTTTAACCTCAAAAAATTGTGAGCCACCGTCCCCTTGGCAGTACAATGAATTACACCACCCTGCCAAACAAACGTGTTAAAAATGGCTATAGATTCTTATTTACTTTTCCCTGTATTCATATTACACAGATTATTGTAAAAGAAGGATGAATATACCTTTGCATCAGACACCAAGAAATCAGTGCTCAAGTAGCGCCCAGTAACAGCATTTACATCCCACATCCTACACAGCATAACCACAATCGTTCCGGTGACATCCAGCTGGAGATCGTCCAGGAACAATTCAGATTTCACAATTCCAACTTCTGCAGCCATGAAGATTACAATATCTGGACAGGCAATGGGCTTGATGATTACAATTTGTGGACAGGAAATGGGCTTCACGCCTCATTTATGCAGCCTACATTTAACATAGTTGTAATTGTAGGTTGATTTGTATTCTTTGAGGTTACAAAATTGGAGTCCTTTTCCATTCCATAACACCCAATTTGATGTGGTTGCATTCAATATTGTTTTAGTTATACGTATAATAGATTCATATAGTCTACATGTTGCTTAAACTACTTGTACCGTAGATGATTCTATGCACAATCACTCTTCCACATTAAATTAAGCTATTGAATCTTTATATATAATAGATTGCATTGATATGTAATGAGCTGAAGATTAGGATGTCATGGGTAGTTGCCTAAAATACTCTTGTATTGTTAGGATATATATCTCCATACGTTGTAACCTTGAGAAATCAATAAAAATCTTATCACATCATTCACGATCACATGGTATCAGAGACCATTGATCCAAACGCCTAAAACCACCACAAATTCTGTTCCTCTCTTTTTCTTTTCTTTTTTCTTTTTCTTTTTTTTTTTTTTTTTTTTTTTTTTGTCGATTGTTGGTATATTAAATTACCAGTCGACTTGTCTATCTTTTTTGAAGGTCGATCATTGGTATAAGATTACCAGTCGCCTTGTTTATTTTGTTTGAAGGTCGATCGTTGGCTCGGTGAATAGCCAGTCGCTCTTCTTGTTTGATACGTATATTATTGTCAATCGTTGGTATTGTAGTTTACCAGTCGACTGGTTCCTTTATTTGAAAGTCATTGTTTATCACTGCTACTGTTACATCGTACATTCACTGTTTCATCAAAACTAACTAAAACCCAACCCTACTTTACATACCACGAATCATATATTCCCTACACCATCACCATCGATCATCATGACAGTTATTGATAACCCCCTTCAACCACTAATCCTACTTTTCGATAAACTAATGACTATCACTAACCTCAATAATCTCGTTCCCGTTAAATTGGATATCGATGAGATGAACTATTCATCTTGGGTATATTTTTTCCTTTATCTTTGTTAGGGACACTCAATTTTGGATCATATCATGGCCAAGGACAAGGGTGATGCAACCAAAAGCAACATAACCCCTCCTGATGCCGAATGGCTAAAGGTTGACTCCATCATACTCTCTTAGATATTTGTCACGATGTCCAAAACCCTTCAACAAAGACTTGTGGTTGAAAATCCACAAACGGCTAAAGAAGCATGGGACATTCTAGCCGACATTTTCCATGACAACAAACGTACAAGCTCCATTGTCTTAAAAGCGGAACTTCGTTCCTTAAAACTTGGAGACATGACCATCAATGCATACTTTCATAAAATTAAATCAATCGACCATTTTGACCTCTCTTGGGTCACCTATGACCTCGGATGACGTTTTCACATTTGCACTTGAAGGCCTACCCGCGAGGTATGATAACATCTCTACCATCATTGCTCATCGGGATCCGTTTTCGGATCTCAAGACCGTTCGATCCATGTTAACCACGGAGAAGATGCGGATAAAGTAACGGGGACAGCATACACTTGTTGATGATACGTCATCCTCGCCGATGGTTCTCTTGGCAAATTCCGGTCCTAATACGAGTTCCACCGTCTCTACGGATAAGGTAAATAAGCCGTGTTTCAATTTCAATAAAGGCTATTGTCGTTTTCGAATGTCTTGTAAGTTCTTACATAATGGGGTAGATGGTCTTGCCACTAGTACTACTAGCACCAATGCTATACATCCCTCCCAATTAACACCCACGGATATTCAATCTCTACAAACCCTATTAGCTAAACTTAGATTGAATGGGACTCGTGTTAACTTGGCTAACACATTACCTGCCTATACTAACTCTAATCTCAACACCTCACCTGTAGCCCTTTACACCCACGCAGGCCCAACCACAGACACCTTCGCTCCACCTGGATTTGCAACACCTCTGGCCCAAACACATACACCTGCCCAACATCAAACTCCACCCAATCAGGCCCATGCAATGGGCAATTTGGGAGTGGCGGGTCCGTTCACTTTGGCAGGTCAGTCAGCAGGTTCACAAGGGTCAGGTTACTTCGGCAGTCCAGCAAGCAGGTTCACAAGGGTTGGGGGTCAGTTTCTATTCGCAGGTCAGCCGGTTACTCCACAAACTCTGGGGGGCCAAAATGTTATGACAGGTTATACACAAGGTCCATTTGGTGTCGTTGGTCAACAACAATTATCATCAGGCTTTATGGTTGGTTCGAGTCAACCTACGGGTCAAGAAACCACTTTACCACATGCCTTTACTACTGGGACACTTCAGGATCCTGCTCCCGGTAACTGGAATATGGATACAGGTGCATCATCTCACCTTAATGACTCTGTAAATAATCTTAGTGATGTTTTTAATTCGTGTATTTATCCATCTGTTGCAGTTGGTGATTGGCATTCCATTCCCGTTACCAACTCTGGACATAGCATTTTGCCTACACCATTTCGACCCCTTCATTTACACAATGTATTAATCACCCCTAATATTGTAAAAAATATAATTTCAGTTCGTCAGTTTGTGTGTGACAATTATTGTACTATTGAATTTGATCCTTTTGATTTTTCTGTTTAGTACTTCGAAACTCGTCGGGTTTTGCTCCGCTGTGATAGAACTGGACCTCTCTACCCTGTTACGAAGCCCTCTCTAATTCCTGAGGTCTATCTCACCAGTTAGTACACGTGGCATCAACGACTTGGACATCCAGGCAGTGAAGTGCTACGCAGTGTCACTTCAAATATTTCTATTTCATGTAATAAGGAAAAGTCTCTCGTGCTTTGTCATGCATGCCAACTTGGCAAGCACGTACGACTTCCATTTGTTAGTTCCTCAACTATTGTCCAGTCTTGTTTTGACATTATTCACTCGGACTTGTAGACTTCCTCAATTCTGAGTCTCTCTGGATTTCGATACTATGTTTTATTTTTGGATCATTACTCGCAATTTGTCTGGGTTTATCCTTTAGTCAATAAATCTGATGTCTTATCCAAATTTACGTTATTTCGTTCTTTTGTTAAAAATCAATTCAAGTGTGATATAAAGTCATTTCAGTTTGACCATGGTGGTGAATTTGACAACCACACATTCCATAAATTATTTACCGAGAATGAAATTCAGTTTCGTTTCTCTTGTCCACGCACTTCTCAACAAAATGGAAAATCTAAAAGGATGATCCGCACCATTAATAACATTATTTGGACATTGTTGTTTCAAGCTCACCTACCACCTAATTATTAGACTGAAGCCTTCAATATGGCCGTTTACTTGTTAAATATTTTACCATCATGTGCCATAGAAAATGAAGTTCCCATCACCCGCCTTTTCAGAACCAAACCAGATTACAGCCTCTTACGTGTTTTCGGCTGTCTTTGCTATCCTCACCTTGATATTGAACACAAACTTGGAGCCCGGGCAACACCCTCCATATATTTGGGGCATGCCTCTAATCACCGTGGCTATCGTTTCCTAGACCTAAACACAAATAAAATTATCATTTCATGCCATGTTACATTCGATGAAACCGTGTTTTTGTTTGGTTCCATGACACCCAATGTAAGTCCCTCATATGATTTCTTGGATGACTCCTCAAATATCATTTCAAATATAATCAAACTAACACCCACACCTACTACCACTTCACCAACCGATTTATCTCAACCAAATACTCCTGTTACTATTAACCCCACTACCCACACTGATGAGCCCACTCCACCAACCGATTTTCCTCAACCAGACACTCTTGTTACTATAAATGGTTCAACAGCCCAGGTACAGAGTCCCACCTCACTTGCTACAGAACCTCCCTCACCAACCCCGACACAAAGTCCTAATTAAGAATCACACTTGGATTCTGGTCCCTCGGCCCATGGATGCTAACATTATTTGCAGCATGTGGTTATTTTGCCACAAGTTTTTAGCCGATGGTACCCTCAGTCGCTACAAAGCTCGACTCGTTGCGAATGGCAGTACCCAAACTGAGGGTATAGATGTTGATGAGACATTCAGTCCAATTGTTAAACCAGGTACTAATCAGACGGTCCTCAGTTTGGCTCTCTCTCTCGACGTTGGCCGATTCATCAGCTTGATGTCAAGAATGTCTTTTGCATGGTGATTTAACTGAGCCTGTCTACATGCATCAGCCTCCTGGCTTTGGGGATCCTGTACACCCTGATTATGTTTTTTTATTAAAGAGGTCTCTTTATGGTCTCAAGCAGGCTCCTCGGGCTTGGTTTCAACGTTTTGTTTTGCTACTTATATTCTTCGGGTTGGCTTTACTCATAGTCGGTGTGACACATCATTATTTATCGATCGACAGGGGCCTGATACTGCCTATTTATTACTGTATGTTGATGATATTGTCCTAACAGCTTCTTCTGAAAGTTTATTACAGCGGGTTATAGCGTCTTTGCATAAAGAGTTTTCTATCATGGATTTGGGACCTCTAAATTATTTTTTAGGGATTTCTGTTACTCGTGACTCCTCAAGGATGCTCTTATCTCAATGTAAGTATGCTACTGAGATTCTCGAGCGTGCTCACATGGTTGGGTGTAATCCCAGTCGGACTCCTGTTGATACTGAGTCTAAACTGGGTAATGGTGGTGATCTAGTGTCTGATCCGACTTTATATCAGAGTCTTGTAGGTTCTCTCCAGTATCTCACTTTCACTAGACCTGATATTTCCTATGCAGTGTGTAACACCCCCAAATCTAGTATAGCGGAAGCATTCAGGTCATGGGGTGCTACTCAATTGGTATTCACAACACAAAGTAATGGAGAACGGATTATCTAATCCGTTTTAAAAGATTTATTAGTTCAATTAATAAATGTTACAACATTGTTTCAAAATACGGAAATAAGGCCCATAAAGTTAAGTTGTCCCATTCAAAAGAGCTCATGTGTGGGTATTAATCCACTCCAAATGTGCCTATGACCATGCCATGCCAAGCCTTCCAAAATGTCATACATCATAAGTTAAGCATATGAGAAAAACATGCTTAAAAGTATCAACACGAAGTTGGTGAGTTCATAGGTTTATAATAAAGCAGTAAAATTGGACCATGAGTAAAGCATGTGGCCATCATAACGAATATGATGACACATCAATATAAATGTCTATTATGCTAGCACTAAGTTCATGCAACCGAAGCTTGACAATGTGCATGCTCTAGAAGCACGTTAAATAAAGGCCCGTGTAAGTGTTTATCCCGAGACACTCATGTTTCGACATGTTATACGCTCGCATTTGGTCAACCTGGCCAAACAGAACGGGGGTGTCATCCCCAATAGATCTATTTATAGCATTCGCGCTTCCCAAGTGGAATTGACAGTTCATGAGTTTGGGCATGCAGGGGATACAAATGCTTAGGCTAATTATTGCGTAATAGTTTGATAAAAACATTAGTATAGTTTTGGTCCTTGAAAAGTGTTTTGCATGTTTCTCACCCTAAAGTTTTGCAAATCAAATAATAAGAGTAAAAGTGGGGCTATAAACTCACCTCAGAAATTGTCGTCTGAACTGAATAAATCAAGTAGCAATATTGTGCGGCACCGACATGCGACCTAAATTAGTATGGCAATTCTTAGTTTATAGTTTTGTGTACTCACGACTCAAAGTGTTTAAATAAATATAAGTGTTTACAAGTAGTTATGTTTAATGTTGCTTGTGTGGCAGAGTTTACGTTTAAGTCGTTTCAAAGTGTTTGTAAGTATTGGCTTTTGGACAAAGTGAACAAGTAGATATATATACAAAAGTATTCAAGACGGATAAGCCTCTGGTTTGAGAATAACCGAAAGACTTAATACAGAAAGTATTCACAATGAAAGTATTTGTGAAAGATCATATGTTGTTGGTCCAATAATAATAAATACTATAAGTTAAGTATTTAAATTAACAATGTTTCCTGATACGATATATAAATATAAATGTGTTTATATTTATCTAAAGTTAGTGGATGATAAGTTAGAAAATATTTATATTAATTTTTGTTATAAATATTTTCTTGTTATTTTAAATTTTGTCTTTTTGTCGGGTTTCAGTAAATAATACCATATATATATATATATATATTATTTTTAATATATATATATATATATATATATATATCATTTTTAATTTTCGTCCTTTAGCTTATTAATGTTAAGCGTATAAGAAAGATACCACACAAGTTTTAAACACAATCTTGTTAACTATACATGTGCGTATGAGTGAACTAAAGCCTTGAAACCCATTTACATTTTGCAAAGCCTATCTTTTGTGACTAATAAATAAGTGTTTTACATGTTAGCTTTTAGTAAACAAAGAACTATCACAAATGGAAATGAGGCCCTACTGTGTAGAATTTGTTTGTGTCGGGCAAAGTAAAAAAAAATCAAGAACTTGCTTTCTAGTTTTCAAGATTTTAACAAATACAAAGTAATATTTAGGTCAATTGTGTATCATGTACGAACATTAGGAAAACTTTAGAAATATAGGCTTAGAGATTTCGAACCCTTACAGTGGGAAGATGAAGGTGATGAGAAAGACTGAAAACAATTTTTAACCCAAGTACTAAATTGTATACAATCCTTGGCTTCCAAAATACCAAGTTCCTTTACCCAAAATACTCCAAGCTTATCCCTTTGAAAGCACTTGTAGTGTAGTGATATTTAGTAAGCAAAATTTGAAGTGAAGTGTGTGTTTGTCGTAGGTATATAAGGAAGAAACAAGAGGATAAGTTGCTTGTTGGGTTTGCAACATTAAATGAGACTTGTACCAAGTCTAGATAACTAAGCAAAAGGGTAGTGTGTTTGGTGAGGCATTCGAATGACACAAAGAGGGAGAAGGCATGGCCTTTTATATAAAATATTACATTAGTACACTTAACTAATTAATGAGTTATGCAAGATTTTCAAAGTGGTAAGGTTTGGTTGCTTGTTGTCAACTAAAAGAGAAGCAAAAGAAAGAAAGTATGGTATTCACATTATAGTATTGTCCTAGTGTCTATAACTAATAAAAAAAATGTAGATGGTGTGTTTGCTTTGTGTGTTGTTGGCAAAAGAAGGAAAAAGAAAAGGCATGGAGAGCATGGTCCTAATATAATAAGACTTCTACCTCTAGCTAGGACTAAAAAAATATAAAGAGGGTGTCCTTTGGTTTGCTTGTTCGATAGAAAAGAAAAAAAAAAGGAGACACCACATTGTCTTTGCTTTTATTTAATTTAAAGATATGGTTTATATATTATAAAAGGACTCTAGAACTAGCCATGTAATAAAGAAATGTATGGGGAAGTGTTGTGTTGGTGTTGGACGTGTGATGTAGCAAAGAGGGGACAAAAGTAAACTATGGTATTTTGTTTTGTTTATTAAACTAGACATAGGCTAGGTTACATAAAAATATTAAGATTGTGTGCTTGGTTTCTTGGATGGTTGGTCAAAGAAGCAAAAAGGAAAGGTCATGTCAACCTTTGTCTCACCATTTGCTTATTACTTGGTGGTTTAAGGATTTATTTTCTAGTTACCAAAGTCAAAGGTCAAAATTTCAAAGTCCAAGTATGGTTTAATGTAATATAAAAATCACTAGCAATTATTTAATTGAGGGAGGGTGGCACTTTAATAAAAGTGATGAGGAAGATAAGATTTGATTTTTACGGAGTGTATTCCGTGTCCCGTTGAGTTTAAATGTGAGTCGCGGTGTCCCAGTATGACTCTATAATTAGAAATGTATAAAACACATTTTCGGGAGTATTATAAAAACATTTTATGGACTCGAACATGAGTTAAATAAATTATTTCCATTACTAATTGAGTGTCGGTACGCGTGTGGGGTCGTTTATTAGGAGTTGCGAGATAACCTCTTGTCTTTAAGTTTTAAATAGTTCGCAAGTGTGAGAAAATTGATAACTTACATTTTCTGATAAATAGTTTAAATTGTTACTATATTCCATAGTGTGCGAGACAATTTCCCGTAGTATCAAAGATAAGCGGGTTAACTTCCCGAAATAATCACGTGAGCTCAAAGATGCTCAAAATAAATAGTCATGTAATAATAAATTAATATTTATTATTAAAATAATATTCGGAAAATCACCGTTTGTCACACAGTGTAGCAGGTTTGTCTTCATATGCATGATCCTCATGAGCCCCATTTCTCGGCTCTTAAGCGGATTTTGCGGTATGTTCAGGGCACCTTAGACTATGGATTACAGTTATTTTCCTCTTCTACCTCCTCATTGGTTGCTTATTCGGATGCTAATTGGGCTGGTTGTCCCACTACTCGTAGGTCGACTTCTGGATATTGTGTTTTTCTTGGCAACAACTTACTTTCGTGGTCTTCTAAGCGTCAACCACCGCTTTCTCGTTCTAGTGTTGAAGCTGAGTATCGTGGTGTTGCCAATGCTGTTGCTGAAACTTGTTGGTTGAGGAACCTTCTCCGTGAGCTACACACCCCATTATCTTTTGTTACGCTTGTTTATTGTGATAATGTCAGTGCTGTCTACTTGTCTTGAAATCCGGTTCAGCATCAACGCACGAAGCATATAGAAATTGACATTCATTTTGTTCGAGATTTAGTAGCTGCCGGTCAGGTCCGAGTTCTACATATTCCCTCCCGCTATCAGTATGCAGACATCTTCACTAAAGGTCTTCCTTCTGCATTATTCGAAGAGTTCCGGTCCAGTTTGAGTGTCTGTTGCCCTCCCGCTCAAATTACGGGGGAGTGTTAGCTGTACATTTATTATATTTGATTGTAATCGATTTGTCCTTATCGGTTCTTAGTCATCTATTATATTTGATATTGTACTGATATGTAATGAGCTGGAGATTAGGATATCATGGGTAGTTACCTAAAATACTCTTGTATTGTTAGGATATATATCTCCATACGTTGTAACCTTGAGACATCAATAAAAATCTTTTCACATCATTCACGATCACATTATTGAGTTTCAAAGATTTTAGCCATGTGTTGGGAATTAAACTTAAGCAGTTAGTACGGTTGAAGAACAGTTAGGACTGCTAATGGAAGAACAGTTAGGACTGCTTAAGAGATCAAGGTGAAACCGTGTGAAGATAAATATAGAAAAGATATGGTATATATCTTATTTGTATAGAATGATTCGGTTAGATGTTTTACTTGTATAGGACTCTTTGAATTATAAAAAGAAATCCTTAGATTAGGGTTTAGATATATCGAATACATCTAATACCGAATACCTAATATCCTTCATACGAATTGTCAAGTGTTCTTCACGTTCATATTGTAATCGTTTGATATATTGAAGTAATAGTTTGGTTGATATCGTTTGTTCTTATTGTTTTACTTGATCATTCACCAAACACAAACTCATATTCTTCTAAGTACTTGGTAGTAAATTCCGCGTGCTATCAAGTATATACACAAAGTATCCCCAACACAACGTGTGTGTTTAGATCCGGTCAAGTGGTATCAGAGACAGGTTTCTGATACTTTGAGTTTAGAAGAACCAGAAGTATTTTCTGACTAGCAATCCAAGAAGATGGACATGGAGACACCTCAAACCTCAATCCTTGCTAAACTCCTCATGCTGAAACAGAATGAATATGATTTATGGCGGCTCAGAATAGAGCAATATTTCATGGTGCAAGACTATGCATTATGGGATATTATTATAAATGGTGATTCTTTCAAACCAGTTGCTGTTGAAGAAACACGTGCTGATGGTTCCAAGATCACAAAGCTTAACACTGAGTCAGTTACAAACGAGGAGAGAATAAAAAAGAAGAATGATCAGAAGGCTAGGAATTTGTTGCTAATGGCAATTCCTAATGATCAAGTGCTGAACTTTAGCCATTATGAGTCGGCTAAAACTCTTTTTGAAGCAGTGGTGGAAAGATTTGGTGGCAATGAAGCTACCAAGAAGGCACAGAAAACCCTACTTAAGCAAAGTTATGAGAACTTCACTGCATCAAGCAATGAAACTTTAGACCATATCTTTAATAGGCTTCAAAAGATCATCAGTCAACTTACTGTGTTGAAGATTGTGATACCTCAAGAAGACCTCAACATGAAGTTTCTAAATAGTTTACCTGCTGAATGGAACACTTATGTTGTGGTTTGGAGCAATAAACCAGAGCTGGAGAAAATGGCAATGAATGAGCTTTACAATAATCTTAAGATTGTTGAGCAAAAGGTCAAGAAAAGTGGTAGCACCAGTTCCAATTCAGGGAATATGGCTTTGTATCTTCTTCAAACAGTTCTAATCATGAAGATGAAGAAGCAGTTGGTACTGCTATACCAACAGTTAGCACTACTAGTGTAAAAACTAGTACTGCTGGCTTGACTGAAGAGACCATATACGCATTTTTATCAGAACAGTCTGGTGGGTCAAAGATCTTTAATGAAGATCTTCTTCAAATTGCTGAAGATGATTTGGAAGCTATGGATTTAAAGTGGCAGTTGGCTTTGATAAGCATCAGGGCTAAGAAATATTACCAAAGGACTGGGAATAAGATTACCTTCAATGGAAGAGATGTTGCTGGGTATGATAAGTCTAAGGTGGAATGCTTTAATTGTCACAAGATGGGGCACTTTGCCAGGGAATGTAGAGGTCCAAGACAACAAAGCAACCAGGGTCAAGGGTTTAAGAATCAGCAAGGGTCAAAGAGAACAGTTAATGTTGAAGAGCCTTCTTCCAAGGCTATGGTAGCTGTAGATGGAGCTGGATTTGATTGGAGCTTCATGGAGGAAGAAGAGGAACCAGCTAACTTGGGTTTAATGGCTTTCTCAGAAACTGAGGTATATACACCTGAAAAATGTTCAAACTCTTGTCGTGCTTTAAAAGATTATGAAAATGTTAAGAAACAGTATGATGATCTTAGAGTTGAATTTAATCAAATAAGTTTTAGTCTGTCAAATCATAAAAGAGGATTAGCTGTTTTGGAAGAACAAATTGTGTTTTATAGACAGAATGAGTCAAACTTTTCTGATGAGATAGGTATTTTAAAGAGGGAATTGCAAATAAAAGATAATAAAATGAGTGGACTTGTATATGAACTAGAGAAGCTTAAAAAGGAGAAAGAAAACATCCAGTTAAGTGTAGACACTCTTGAATATACTTCAAACGGAGTTAAGAAGATTGTAGAGAGTCAAATACTTAACAAAGCTAAATCTGGTTTAGGTTATAAGTCAGTTGCACCCCCTTTTAGAGGAATGTTTGCTCCACCAGGAATTAATTTAGCTCATACTGGTTTAGATGAGTTTAAGGATATGGATTTTCCTGGATATGGTGTTAAGGTTAGTGAGAATCCTGTTAAATTTCTTAAGGCAGAAGATTCTTTTGTGAGTGCTAGTGATAAATCTCTTTCTGAGGAAAAGATGTCCTCTGATAGGAACTCAGATGCACCAACTATTGAGGAGTGGACATCTGATGATGAGAATGTAGAGGTTAAGGATAAACCTAATGTTGTTAAGGTAGAAGTTAAACATGCTCCTAAAGTGGTTAAGACTGAAAACATAAAACCAGTTAGGAAAAATGTTAGATATGTTGAGATGTATAGGGATAAGAACAGATCATCAAGTTCTGAGAGAAGTTATAGAAACTGGATTCATTCAAAATCTAAGAATATGGATGATAAGTTTGCTATGATTAGAAAAGTATGTTTTGTGTAAAACCCAAAAATTTGAAAGCATGGTAAAAGACAAAAAATGCCCCTATCAATTTAAAATTTTAATAAAAGGTTTATAAAGTAACGAATCAATCCCGAACATCTGGAAATGGACAAGTTATGCTACCAAATAATTTTGGCTATTACAATTTATATTTTTACAAGTTACAAATAACCAAAATACCCTTAGTATACCGAAATCCTTAAATAATTAATTAAGTGCTTATAAAATCATTTTAAAAATTATTAAGAATATGTAATTAAGGAAAATGATAATCAAATAAATGAAATTGATTTAGTCTTGTGTTATACCGAAAATATGGGCCATTTCCCCCCCCCCCTAAACACGGCATTCTCCCCCTATTTTAGTTATACCATTTTTGTTTTCCAAAACCCTAGCCCTACAAAACTAAAACACACAAACAATTCTCTCTAGCATTCATACGATTTTCTGGAGGTTCAAGCTCATTTTTATGGTGTTGTACACGTCCTAAGGAAGCCAAAAAAAAAATTGGTATAGGTTGTGGGAAGCTCCTGTTCAATCGCTAACCATTTATTTGTCTCTAAAATCAAATCGCAAGGTAAATTCACAAATAATTCATTCGACTACTATAAAATTCGTTTTATATTTTTCTCATGATCCTCACATCATGTACACTCTGTGAAAAATGATTACAAGGTGGTTTGGTCGCATCTTTGGTCGTGGTGATTTATTTGGTTCGAAAGTTTCTAGCCGAGTGACACAAATTCATTCAGCCTTTTCCACTCGTCCTAAATTCGATCTGGTATTTTTCTAGACTTCTAATGGTCATATATAACGTGGTAAAAATGACTAAAATATTCCATGCATCATATATAAATCGTATGGAAATTATTGTGTTTAAAACCCTAAAATCGAATTAATTCTATAAATCACCTATGCGAATTTTCTGGGCTGGTTCTATATTTTTCGTGGCTTCTATCATCATCATATAACATCACAAAAATGTTCCTTCAAATTTTTGAGGCCTAAAATCATGTTTGTCGAATTTATGTTAAAACCGGATTAAAGAAATAAAAGGAAAAATTGTGAAACCCTAATACCCTAATCGACCTAGGGTTTATATAATCAAATCTGGAAAATTAATGTGTATAAATGATGTGGTTATGATGATTTAATGATTAGTGAAAGTTAGGGTTTTGATTTTGTTATAAAAATGTATACCGATTGTGTAATTTAAATTGAAGGGGATGTTTTGTAATTTTTAAAACCCAAGGGATAATTTTGTAAATTATGTTAGACCTACTAGATATTGTGAAAAATATAAAAGGAGGGTCTCATGTGTAAATCTTTCATTTAAAAGGGTTATTTTGGTTAATTAATTAAAGTGTTATTCGAATTGTAAAATAATTAAATAGAGGGACTAAATATGTAATTTCTGGAAAGTTAAGGTGGATTTGAGTAATAAATTATATTCAGGGGATAATGTGTAATTTTGGTGGTTTAAAGGTCTAATGTGTAATTATTGATAATTAAAGTTAGAAAATGTAAATTAAGGGTTTAATTTGTAAACTTTGTAACTTGAAGGACTTGTTGTGTAATTCTTATAAACTTGATGGTGTGATTCGTACAACATGTTAATTTAAGGGTACTTTGTGTAAAATTGGTAAACTAAAGGTTTGATGTGTAATTATAAATGTTATAAGGGTTAAAACGTAAATCATGTAACTTAAAGGGTATAAAGTGTAAATGGTATAAACTAAAGAGCTAAATGTGTAATTTTGGATAACTTAAGGATTAGAATGAACTACTTATGATATTTTCATTTTAAACCTTCATCTTTGGTATAATTACATTTTGAACCCTAAGTTATGAAAACTTGTCATATTTAACCTTGAACTTGTATAACTTGTTAAAATGAATGTTATTTCCATAATAACCTAATTAATGACTTAACTTAAGTTATATTTTGAATATTGCTAATTATGGCAACTTACTAAATAAGGAAACTTTCTAATTATGGAAACTTGCTAAATATGGAAACCTGCTAAAAATAGAAAGTTACTAAAATGGAAAGGCAATTAATTAAGAATGAATTGTAATTCCCTTCCACTCCTTTAGGTGTGAAGAAGGAGAGACCTTGAGCCATTTTCCATAATCTGTACTTGTTTCTGTTTTGCTTCGTCATAAGGTACGGATACTCTAACCTTTTTAGTAAGGGTGTCTTTTCACCTATGCATTGATGTTGAGCTATGATTTAAACCTTTGCCATGATCCTTTTGACATGAACCTTTTGATATGACCTTGAGATATACCTTCTGATTATGACCTTGAGATGCACCTTGATATGACATTGAGACCTGACTCTTAGTTTGATACCCGAGCCATTTTATGTTACCTAGCCAGGAAGGTAACCTGGCCATGTCTGTGATGCACCACTGGCATGACTCATGTGTGGGTGAGTGATTTCTCACACCGTCCCTCTTATATTATGATATGGCCATTATGACTTTGAGATTATGATTTTGAGATGACTTTGAGTTTGGGGGCGTATGGATTGCAATCCTAGATTTGTTTGTTTAGTGGATTTAACTATGACTTTGAGTATGACTTTGAGGTGACTGGTGCTTGTGTGCAATACACGCCTTTCACATTTTCTGGGAGCTGATCACTCCACTATTATGATACATGAGGACACCCCTCATATTATCTGGTTGCCTAAGAGGTATCCCCTCTGATTGTGAGATTATGACTTTGAGATTTATGACTTTGAGTTTCTGGGCTCGTGGTGGATGACTATCCTAATCTTCTCTTATTATCCATTTGTTTCTTTTATACCTTATGACATTCCCATTGCCCATATTATATTTCTGTTTTTGTTATTCTTTGCTTTGTATATGTATCTGTTCACTGAGCTTTTTAAGCTCAGCCGCACGTTTTCTTTTCGTGTGCGGCAGGTAATAAGCAGGACGACGGGTTTTGGGTATGAGTGAAGAGACTTTTGGACTTAGAAGACTTTGATAGTTATTCTGAAGTAGAGACCATTAGAAGGAGTTGCTTTTGCAGACTTAGTAATTAGCTTTTGTTTCCCTTGTATCCTTGTGTATTCAGTATTTCATTTGTAACCTTTGAGAATCTTTGTATTACTATTGAAAGTATGTTTTGGTTGATCTGATATGAAGCCATTAATGTGATACTTCTACCCTTGCTGGGTTGGGGTGTTACAATTATGGTATCAGAGCGACAGGCTGCGATTTCGTAATACATTTACCCTTGACCTGTGTAAGTTAGGACCACTAAGCTTTCCCTGTAGGCACTCGTAAGTCAACCTTTGAAAATTGCTTTAGGATTTCCCATAGGAACCTAAGTTTTGACCGGTGAGGAATGGGTAGACTATAAGGCATTTGTTTAAGCATCATTGCTTCCGTATCACTCTGATTCGTGCCTTGCTTTTGGTTAGATCCTGTTGATACCACTTCTGGAAAGTGAAAGCTTATGCTTTGCACCACCTAAGTTTTGAACCTGATTAAATCTTGAAGGCATTGAGAATTTCATAATAATGGCCTGACACTATTTGATCCTTATCTTCAAATCCCTTTTGTTAATCATTTTGATAATGACCCGCATTTCACTCTGATTCTTTTGTTAATCACTTTGACGCCTCTTCAGGCATTCCGAGAACCTCTATGGCGATGACGTACTGGATATGTTTTGCTATTTGATAAGTATCTATGAAGTTTCCGACACTATTGATTTCGTTTTACCCATCTCTGTCCTTATGAGAAGTCTTGTGGTGTGTAACCATGAGTATAAGAATGTTTTCTTCCTCACTTCTAATGATATAGCTTTGATTTGCGAACCGTCTTTCTTTGAATAGTTAACTTCGATTTTATTCTGACAAGGAAATTGTGGAATGATCAGTCAAATATTGACAACTACCCTTCTATGTCTCACCTTTAACGTTTGCAACAATTTTGAACTCCCTACTACGATTTCTGATTGTTAAACCCTTTGCTATCACTATTACTCTGGAGACTCGTGTGTTACGTTTGCGGTTATAAAGTTTTCTTAGAAACCATTTCGTACACCAATAAATGAACCTCATCGTAGAAGCCTTTTGGCACCTTGAGTTTTCTGAACATGAACCTTGTATTGAACGTTATTTGGCACCCTGAACTTCTTGAACATAATCCCTGTTGGACCGTCAAGTTTTTCCACCAAAGTATGAAGTAAGATTTGACATGATACCGAGAGATTCTAGTCACTAAACGAAGATGTCTTTCGGATCATACTAATTGACTGGAGCAACCGGGAAGAGCAGCAACCGAAGACCAGGAAGTGAGTTTACTTAAGTGTATCTTCTGGGCATGTTTTAGTTTTGTTCGCGATAAAGATGAATGATGACTGGAGATATGTATGGAAGCTGAACCGTATTGCTATAGGAGCCAATATTCCTCCACCTTGGAACGATTATGTGTTTTGTTTAAATTCAGAGCGCGAAGTTTCCTTTCTGATGAATTGATACTATTCTTGAAATCGCCTTCCGTATTCGTAAACGACTGCCATGACGGTTAATGACGCTAATAGTATTAGCTAAAGCTCTGACGATCTTGGTGAATTTGATAGATGATATTTTCTCATGAGTACTGGGCATATGGTCATTGTATGACTTAATGGTACATTCGGAGACGAGGAAGAACATGAAAATCATTTTGCACCTTGTTAGAGATTTGAGGATCATTTGTGTATTCTGAGAGATTGATGTTGTTTGAGACAACGGTGTTCCTTGCCTGACCTGGAGTTGACGACAATGGAGACTACCCCGAAGAGTGGAAACATTCCTTACAAGGCAGAAGTGTTGGCGATGCAGAAGAAGAAATTCTAGTCAAGATGGCGAACCTGGAGCTGATGAAGACATGCAGTCCCACTTCCCTATTCATCTTAGTTGTACTGAGATGAATTGAGAGCGGAAGCAGACTGGATGATGGAGAGATTTAAAGACCGTGCCAGAAATCCACGTTGCTCCATCACATTCCAAGAAGAACTGCAGGAGGCTCGACGACCCAGACACAAGTTTCCGACCTTGGTTTCATTTCCCGATTGAGGGACAGACGAAGACAGACTAACAGGACTTGAAGAGATTGGAGGTGTTGAATGAGCGGAATCGGGAAACAGACCCTTCATGTTTGGAAGATTAGATTTTATGAAGGCCGAAGTCCTTGAAGATTAATAAGATCCTTGATGATTTAAGTTTCCTAGAAGCATTTCAGTTCGTGTTTATTTTTCGTATGTTCGGTGATAGCTTTGTTTGAGAGATTTTGGCAAGTTGTGGAAGATATGATACTGGTGACGGCGTACCTCACTTCTGCTAGGCAATCTGGGATTTTGATACTCTTGTGAATAGTTTTGTTTTCTCTCTTGACTGTGGCAATTGTTTTGTTGACCTCTGAGACTGTAGAAGTACTAGGTGGATTAAGATAGGTGGTTTTGATTACGACTTGAGATAAAGTATGACCATCATGAGGGCATACTTATATGATGCCAGTATTATGACGTCTGGCCAACGTGATAATACTTACATCATATAGCGTGCACTTGTTGTGGGCATAGGATATCTTGGGAGATACCTAAGAAGTTTAGAAGTTGATCTCTGTCGGATTATCCTTGATTAGTGAGACTTTAGGTTCATTCTACCTATGCGTTTAATCTGCTTTCATCGTTATACGACTGTATGCGTTTGGATACTCGACACGCGTTTGTTGATCTTTGTACTCCCGATAAGAATCTTAGGTTCTGTGTAGAACTCTCTACCGTCTGTTTTCTGTCAGTATTGATTTGATCTGTTACTATTAAAAAGTACTCCTACATTTTGCTATATGTACGTTTCGCATCCGTTGATTATGTTTCATTATGACCTGCTATGAGTGATTGAGGCTTTGGATTTTGAGGAGCAAAACCTGTTTGTTTATGAGAACACCTATGAAAGGTTATACTGAAGTCGAGACTATTTGAGAATCCGAAGAGTTTGAACCCATATACTACTCCCATGTTCGCTACAATTCGATACGTTTTCATCTGATTTGACTATTCCTATTCCACGGACGAAAATCCGTCAATCCTACATCTTCCCTGAACCCCTTCTGATGAGATACGTTTATCATCCATTACGTCTAGTATATCATTCTTTTGATGTGAATCCTGAGCGTTATGTCTCTTTGAGAAAACCGAAATTATTTGATCGGCAAGATTGAGTCATGAGAAAATACTTGGTTTGGAAGAACCTACTCGAGCGTGAGAATGTTTTGTTGATCGTTTGCAACTTGCTACGACTTCGTTTAACTTTGCGACTTCAAATTTCGAGGACGAAATTTTTCTGTTAGAGGGGAAGAGTGGTAAAACCCAAAAATTTGAAAGCATGGTAAAAGACAAAAATGCCCCTATGAATTTAAAATTTTAATAAAAGGTTTATAAAGTACCGAATCAATCCCGAACTTCTGGAAATGGACAAGTTATGCTAACAAATAATTTTGGCTATTACAATTTATATTTTTACAAGTTACAAATGACCAAAATACCCTTAGTATACCGAAATCCTTAAATAATTAATTAAGTGCTTATAAAATCATTTTAAAAATTATTAAGAATATGTAATTAAGGAAAATGATAATCAAATAAATGAAATTGATTTAGTCTTGTGTTATACCGAAAATATGGGCCATTTCCCCCCCCCCTAAACACGGCATTCTCCCCTATTTTAGTTATACCATTTTTGTTTTCCAAAACCCTAGCCCACAAAACTAAAACACACAAACAATTCTCTCTAGCATTCATACGATTTTCTGGAGGTTCAAGCTCATTTTTATGGTGTTGTACACGTCCTAAGGAAGCCAAAAAAAAATTGGTATAGGTTGTGGGAAGCTCCTGTTCAATCGCTAACCATTTATTTGTCTCTAAAATCAAATCGCAAGGTAAATTCACAAATAATTTATTCGACTACTATAAAATTCGTTTTATATTTTTCTCATGATCCTCACATCATGTACACTCTGTGAAAAATGATTACAAGGTGGTTTGGTCGCATCTTTGGTCGTGGTGATTTATTTGGTTCGAAAGTTTCTAGCCGAGTGACACAAATTCATTCAGCCTTTTCCACTCGTCCTAAATTCGATCTGGTATTTTTCTAGACTTCTAATGGTCATATATAACGTGGGAAAAATGACTAAAATAGTCCATGCATCATATATAAATCGTATGGAAATTATTGTGTTTAAAACCCTAAAATCGAATTAATTCTATAAATCACCTATGCGAATTTTCTGGGCTGGTTCTATATTTTTCGTGGCTTCTATCATCATCATAAAACATCAAAAAAATGTTCCTTCAAATTGTTGAGGCCTAAAATCATGTTTGTCGAATTTATGTTAAAACCGGATTAAAGAAATAAAAGGAAAAATTGTGAAACCCTAATACCCTAATCGACCTAGGGTTTATATAATCAAATCTGGAAAATTAATGTGTATAAATGATGTGGTTATGATGATTTAATGATTGGTGAAAGTTAGGGTTTTGATTTTGTTATAAAAATGTATACCGATTGTGTAATTTAAATTGAAGGGGTGTTTTGTAATTTTTAAAACCCAAGGGATAATTTTGTAAATTATGTTAGACCTACTAGATATTGTGAAAAATATAAAAGGAGGGTCTCATGTGTAAATCTTTCATTTAAAAGGGTTATTTTGGTTAATTAATTAAAGTGTTATTCGAATTGTAAAATAATTAAATAGAGGGACTAAATATGTAATTTCTGGAAAGTTAAGGTGGATTTGAGTAATAAATTATATTCAGGGGATAATGTGTAATTTTGGTGGTTTAAAGGTCCTAATGTGTAATTATTGATAATTAAAGTTAGAAAATGTAAATTAAGGGTTTAATTTGTAAACTTTGTAACTTGAAGGACTTGTTGTGTAATTCTTATAAACTTGATGGTGTGATTCGTACAACATGTTAATTTAAGGGTACTTTGTGTAAAATTGGTAAACTAAAGGTTTGATGTGTAATTATAAATGTTATAAGGGTTAAAACGTAAATCATGTAACTTAAAGGGTATAAAGTGTAAATGGTATAAACTAAAGAGCTAAATGTGTAATTTTGGATAACTTAAGGATTAGAATGAACTACTTATGATATTTTCATTTTAAACCTTCATCTTTGGTATAATTACATTTTGAACCCTAAGTTATGAAAACTTGTCATATTTAACCTTGAACTTGTATAACTTATTAAAATGAATGTTATTTCCATAATAACCTAATTAATGACTTAACTTAAGTTATATTTTGAATATTGCTAATTATGGCAACTTACTAAATAAGGAAACTTTCTAATTATGGAAACTTGCTAAATATGGAAACCTGCTAAAAATAGAAAGTTACTAAAATGGAAAGGCAATTAATTAAGAATGAATTGTAATTCCCTTCCACTCCTTTAGGTGTGAAGAAGGAGAGACCTTGAGCCGTTTTCCATAATTTGTACTTGTTTCTGTTTTGCTTCGTCATAAGGTACGGATACTCTACCCTTTTTAGTAAGGGTGTCTTTTCACCTATGCATTGATGTTGAGCTATGATTTAAACCTTTGCCATGATCCTTTTGACATGAACCTTTTGATATGACCTTGAGATATACCTTCTGATTATGACCTTGAGATGCACCTTGATATGACATTGAGACCTGACTCTTAGTTTGATACCCGAGCCATTTTATGTTACCTAGCCAGGAAGGTAACCTGGCCATGTCTGTGATGCACCACTGGCATGACTCATGTGTGGGTGAGTGATTTCTCACACCGTCCCTCTTATATTATGATATGGCCATTATGACTTTGAGATTATGATTTTGAGATGACTTTGAGTTTGGGGGCGTATGGATTGCAATCCTAGATTTGTTTGTTTAGTGGATTTAACTATGAATTTGAGTATGACTTTGAGGTGACTGGTGCTTGTGTGCAATACACGCCTTTCACGTTTTCTGGGAGCTGATCACTCCACTATTATGATACATGAGGACACCCCTCATATTATCTGGTTGCCTAAGAGGTATCCCCTCTGATTGTGAGATTATGACTTTGAGATTTATGACTTTGAGTTTCTGGGCTCGTGGTGGATGACTATCCTAATCTTCTCTTATTATCCATTTGTTTCTTTTATACCTTATGACATTCCCATTGCCCATATTATATTTCTGTTTTCGTTATTCTTTGCTTTGTATATGTATCTGTTCACTGAGCTTTTTAAGCTCAGCCGCACGTTTTCTTTTCGTGTGCGGCAGGTAATAAGCAGGACGACGGGTTTTGGGTATGAGTGAAGAGACTTTTGGACTTAGAAGACTTTGATAGTTATTCTGAAGTAGAGACCATTAGAAGGAGTTGCTTTTGCAGACTTAGTAATTAGCTTTTGTTTCCCTTGTATCCTTGTGTATTCAGTATTTCATTTGTAACCTTTGAGAATCTTTGTATTACTATTGAAAGTATGTTTTGGTTGATCTGATATGAAGCCATTAATGTGATACTTCTACCCTTGCTGGGTTGGGGTGTTACATTTTGTTTGTGGAAGTTTTGATCATATGGCTGCTTATTGTGATTCTAACCCATGGAAAAAGAGGGTTACTGGGAATGAAAGGGTGAACAGGAATAACAATGCTAGGGTACATCAAAATAGTCCAACTAGATTGACAAACCCTGATGCAAATCATAATATGTCACCTAAAGCTGTTATGTTAAAGACTGGCGTCAAAACAGTTTTAACTGCTATTCAAAATAAGTGGTTTAGTAACAAGCAAACTGTTTCAAGTGCAAAACAATTTTCAAATCATGCACAAACAGTTAAAAATCATTTTTATCAGAAAACAACAATGACTAATCAGAAGTGGGTGCCTAAGATTAAACAAGTAGTTCCAACTGCTAGGTCAGCAGTTCCAACTGCTAGACCAGCAAATCCTACTGCTAGGCATTTAAATGTTAAGGGAAAAAGGGGCAATGCTGTCAAGGCCTCAGCACATTGGGTTAAAAATCCTACCAAACCCAATGGTGCATCAAAGACCTCAAACAAGTTCTCTTATCTTGATGCACAAGGCAGATCCAAACCAGTGATGGTTTGGATCCCCAAAAGAAACTAACACCTTTATTTTGTGTGCAGGAACATCCCTCAAATGGCAAAGAAGATAGAGGATATTCAGATAGTGGATGTTCAAGGCACATGACAAGCAACATGTCATATCTTTCAGACTTTATTGCTCTGGATGGAGGACCAGTTGTCTTTGGTGGTGGTGTTGGAGGAAGAATTACTGGTAAAGGGGTAATTAAAACTGGTAACCTTGATTTTGAAAATGTGTATTATGTACCCGAACTTAAGTACAATCTTTTCAGTGTATCACAAATTTGTGATAAACAGAACAAAGTTTTATTTACTGATACTGATTGTCTTATACTTTCTCCTGATTTCAAGCTACCTGATGAAAGTCAAGTATTGCTTAAAATCCCTAGAAAGGATAATACATACAGTGTTGAGATGAATAAACTAGTTCCTAAGGTTGGACTTACTTGTCTTGTTGCAAAAGCCACATTGAAAAAATCAATGTTGTGGCATAGGAGGCTTGGTCATGTTAATTTTAAAACCATTAACAATATTGCTAAACATGGGTTGGTAAGAGGTTTACCAAACAAAATTTTTCTCAATGACCAAACTTGTGTTTCTTGCCTTAAGGGTAAGCAACACAGAGCCTCATGTAAGCCAAAGACCCAGAACTCTATTTCTCAAGCTTTATATATGTTGCATATGGACTTGTTTGGTCCTACTTCTGTGAATAGCTTGAACTTTAAGAGATATTGCCTTGTTGTCACTGATGATTATAGTAGGTTTTCTTGGGTATTCTTTATGAAAACTAAGGATGAGACAAGTGAAATACTTAAGACCTTCATTGTTGAAGTAGAAAACCTAGTTGATAAGAAGGTTAAAATAATCCGATGTGACAATGGGACTGAATTTAAGAATAGAGTGATGGATGACTTTTGCAGAGAAAAAGGTATTAAGAGGGAGTTTAGTGTAGCTAGAACCCCACAGCAAAATGGTGTAGCTGAGAGAAAGAATAGGACTCTTATAGAGGCTGCTAGGACAATGTTAGCTGACTCTAAGCTACCAGTTTCATTTTGGGCTGAAGCAGTTAGCACTGCTTGTTATGTATTGAATAGGGTTTTAGTTGTACAACCTCACAATAAGACTGCTTATGAGCTTCTTAGAGGTAGAACCCCTGCTTTAAGCTTCATGAGACGTTTTGGTTGTCATGTTACTATCCTTAATACCAAAGACCAACTAGGAAAATTTGATTGGAAATCTGAGAAAGGTTTCTTTGTTGGTTATTCTCTGCACAGTAAGGCTTTTAGGGTGTACAATACAAGCACCAAGCATGTAGAAGAAAATCTGCACATAGAATTTTTGGAGAATAAACCAAATGTTGCAGGTGTAGGTCCAGATTGGATCTTTGATATTGACAGTCTTTCAGATTCCATGAATTATGTACCTGTTATAGGTACAAATACTAACAATGATGCAGGTTCAGAGGAGGAAGATGATGATTGCATTTTCATACCTGTCATGGAAGAAAGTTCTGTGAATGAGTCTTCTACAAAGAATGATGATATTCCTTCATCAAGTGGTGTAGACAAAGCAAAAGATGCTGCTGAAACAAGTGGTCAGAATGGTAAAGAAGCTCAAATTCCAACGAGCAGTTCCAATGGAGTTAGTACTGCTCAACCACAAGTTCCAATTGCTGAGCAAAATATTGATACTGCTGGACCAAGTCAACCTCATCTTGATTCACCAGTTGATACTGCTTCTCAAGCTGATGAGTTTGATTTCTTTGGAGATGGTCTACAAAACATGCCTACCAGCTATGCAGCTCCTTCAACTCCCCATACTATTGTACATAGGAATCATCCACTTACCAATATCATAGGAGATGTACAATCTGGAGTCAGGACCAGAAGGCAAATTCAAGACCCAGATCATCATGGATTTCTCAGTGTGGTTTATGAAGAGAAACATCATGAAGATGAGCATGAGTGTATGTTTGTATGTTTTCTATCTCAGGTTGAACCCAAGAATGTGTTAAAGGCTTTAGAATCATCAAGTTGGATTGAAGCTATGCAAGAAGAGCTACTTCAATTCAAAATTCAAAATGTTTGGGTTCTGGTTGATCTACTAAAGGGAATGAGAGTGATTGATACAAAGTGGGTATTCAGGAACAAGAAGGATGAGAGGGGCATTGTGATAAAGAATAAAGCAAGATTGGTTGCTCAAGGCTATACTCAGGAGGAGGGTATAGATTATGAGGAAGTTTTTTGCTCCAGTTGCCAGGATTGAAGCAATAAGATTATTTCTTGCTTATTCTTCATTTATGGGGTTTATGGTCTATCAAATAGATGTGAAAAGTGCATTTTTGTATGGTACTTGATTGGTCCTAAAACAGTCAACTTAAATCAACCACGGATGTGGTCAAATAAAGTCAAACCAATTGAAGACAACTAACCAAGGAGTATAGTTTTATCCCCGGGTCATTTAAGTCCCAGCGAGATGTGAAATTGTGCTTTAAAAACGGCTTGTGATCAAGTGTAATTGAATGGGAAAGGGTTTTGGAATTATTGAACTAAGAAAATAAAAGAGAATAGCTTAAAACAAGCTATTGAAATAAATGAGAGGAACCAAATTACTTAAAACGTTTAAAATCTAAAAACGTACGTTTAAATTTTTAAATAAACGTAAACGTACAAAATAAAAAGTGAAAACGAAGAAATATTAATCCTAAAAATATAAAAATGACTTTTTTATAAACCTAAAGATAAAAGAAAATTATTAGAAAAAGAAAATTATTTTTTAGACTTTTTAATTAATTAATAACTACTCCCTCCGTCTCAATTTAATTGTCTATATTTCCTTTTATGGATGTCTCAAATTAATTGTCCACTTTCCTTATTTAGTAAAAACTAGAGAATCTAGTGGAGGAATATTCCATTTTAGTGGTTGAAAATTAAAGTGGCCCCACTTTTATTAAACTTTGTGTTTTCTCTCTCCTGACAAATAAATTGAGACGGAGGGAGTATTTAATTATTATTTAAACTAATTAAAATTCTAATAAATACTAAATGATCAAAGAAAAATCTGAAAATTTTTATATAAATACTCTAAGGTGACAAGAAGATAAGAAAATTATAAAAATGAAATTTACTTAATTAAAATTTAAAAAGATAAATTCTATTAAATAGAAGCTATCACTATTTTTCTATTTTTGATTTTCTTAAGGTCTAAAAATATAATTATATTTTTCCTAGATTAAAAATGACAAAATAAAATTATTAAAATTGGATTTATATTTTTCTGATTAAAATTCTATTTATTATGATTTAATTACTATTTTAAATATTTTTTTAACTATTTTAAATTCTAATAAACACTAAACAAACTCAGAAAATTATGAAACTTTTTATATAATTATCCTATGGTGACAGAAAGGTAATAAAATTATAAAAACAAAAAGTGCTTAATTAAAAAGCAGAAAAATAAGCTAAAAAGTTCAAGCTTCTTAAATAGAAGCTATCACTTTCTTAAAAGTGGTTTTTATCTAAAACTTTCTACCACAAACTTGTTACACTACTGAAAATGAACAACTTTAATGAAGACAAAAATTTTAAAACTTAAAAATAAGCGGTTTGCAACTTAATGAGCTAAACAGTTGAGCTTATGAGCTCAAAATGGGAATTAAGCTCAAAATAAGCTACAAGCTTGAAACAAAGGGAAAATAAGGTGTAAATAAGTTAACTAAACTGGAAATGAGCAAAGAGGGACAAAGGGATTCACTGATAAGCTCAGATTAAGCCAATAAGCAATCCAAATCCCACTCAGTTAAACACTCAGACCTGCAGTCTTTTTTGAAAGCAAATTAAGCTAGGGGCAAAAGCTCCTAAGCCTAAAATAAGCACTGAGGTATGTAGATGAGCTGGTGGGGTGTTCAAAAAGCTAAAGCTCTCACTGTGGGGACCACTAGAGAGCTCATGAATAGCTTATGAAAATGGGTCAAATATACTGATCAGTATACACTGATGAAAATGGGACAAAATAGAAGCTGATTGCAGCCCTATCAAATAAGCTAGAAATGGAAAGATTATTGCTGGAACTTGAAGATGGGTTGCTATGCTTCACAAAGAACCAAAAATCACAAGCTAAGGCTAAGAAATGAAGCTTGTGCAAGCTTATGAAAATCTGACTTTTCTGGGTGCACAGGGCAAATGATTGACTTTCTAAGCAAAACTTAAACAGTTGACTTTGATGAACTTTGATCTTATACTAATGACTGATTATGATAAATTAAGCTAGAATAAGATGAGATTAAGCTACTATAACAAGTATTGAACAACTTTGGTGAATTTCACAAGTTAAAATCCAACAGTGATCAACTAATGAAGGATTTCAAGTGATTTTGACTTTTAAACAAACAAAGACATGTTTTTCTTGTATCTCTGAGTTGTTAGATACTATTGTGACTGATAACAACAACAAAAAATACCTAGCATGCACTTGAATGCTATTTTATCAGCAAATCCAAACACCTCTTATAAATTCAGAATTGGTGATTTCCAAAGAATTTCAAAGATTTAGACCATTCAACTGATTCAAGACCTTATATTATCATATCATGAGACTTAAGAAACATTAACCAACAACCATATAAGCATAAAACTCATAAATGAATAAAATGCTCTTTTGACTGTTATGATGAGATTTTAGCAACAAGCAAATTCAGTGAACAAGCTAACCGATTTAAGCTATATTATAACTTAACAACACCACAAAGACTTGAAAACACAAAGATTTAAGCACTAAACTAGCTTACACAGTAATATGCAATAATAAAGAGATTTGAGCTTACAAAATGCTTCCAGCTAAAAACCAAGAACAAGGACCTTAGATCACACCTATGAGCTTTCCACAAAGCCTCTAACCCAAGGGCAATCCAGAATTTCCCTTGCTCCAGCCATGATCATCATGAAACCTGAACTTTGACTTTTGTTGACCTTTTTGTATTTTTGAGTTTTTATTACTAAACTGATTTTAAGGATTACTAATAGCTTTTATAAGCTATATAGGAGCTTATGTGAGCTTATGAGTCCAATAACCATACTAATAACAACATTCAAAGAAACATGAAATTTGCACAAGAAATTGCATACAAGGATTTCAAACTTTAAAACTGAGATTTATTATTGATAATAGGTTTACAAACACTGAAATTACTTAAACAAGTATTTGAAAGCTAAAATTAACACTTGAAAATTAAAACAACATTAATTCGACATAAGCTAATAAAAATTACACTAGATACTCTCTCACATTGCTTCCCATCCTTTCTTTATAGATTTTTATCTCCTTGTCGACATCTCTGAGTGATTCCCACCACATCTTGACCTTTGATTTGGCCAAATTCATCATAATCGTCCAAGTGTCATTTTGGCGGGAAAAATATCAAGAGCAGGTTTTTACAATTAAAGAAATTTGGGTGTTTGTGGAGGTGGAGGGGAGAGATTAGTGAGCTGGGGTGATGAGGTGGAGGTGAAAGGTGGCCAAAAACCACCTGGTTTCAGGTATGGTGGTTTTGGCGGGGTTGTGTGAGGTTGAGGATGGGTTTGACTATGGTCAAACCTGGTATTAAATACCAGGCAAGTGTTGGGTCGGGTTAAATGGATTGGGCTTGGGTATGTTTTATTTATTGGGTTGGGCTGGGGTAAGGTTTTGGATTTGGTTTTGATTTGGTTTTGTGTTTTATTAATACAAATGGGCCCGTATGGTTTTTGTTATTTCAAGGACCAATTTTGTAATTTTGCCAAAGATGAGGGCCAAAGGTGAGCAAACTTCAAACTTCTCACAAGGACCATAACTGCCAATATCCAATAACACAAGGACCAAAAAAATCCATTTTTCACTTTTTTAAAACCCCAAGGACCATTTTTGCCATTTTTCAAAAGTTTAGGGTCCTCTTTGTAATTTTTGCCCAAACAATCATTCAAGGACCAAATTTGACAATTAAGATTATTTTAGGGACCTTGAATGATAAAATTCAACTTTTTTAGATTCTAGGGACTAGATTTGCCAAATTATGAAAGTTCAGGGACTAAAATGCAAATTATGCCATTTATTGTTTGTTTTTCCCTGAAACTTATAAAAACACAGTCAGATGATATTTTTATACATTTTTAGACTTTTTAAAGTGTTTTTGACTGTTTCTGTAGCTTAAATGTGAAAGAAATGATGAGTATTTGCATACTCATCAGTACTATTGATGAAGAGGTTTATATTTCACAACCTCCAGGTTTTATAGACCAAGAGCATCCTGACAAGGTTTATAAGGTGGTGAAAGCTCTATATGGATTGCATCAGGCTCCAAGAGCTTGGTATGAAACTCTTGCTAAATATCTTCTGAAGAATGGGTTTCATAGAGGGAAAATTGATCAA